>VXAV01007227.1:87354-98143 GCA_013399715.1 Alectura lathami | reverse complement strand
AAAAAAAAAAAAGAAGAACATGTTGTGATTTAGATGTAAATTTTCCTATATTTAACTGCCATCTTTTTTTTTTTTTTTTTTTCCTAATTCTGAAACTATATAATAAAATAAAAATAGAATTCAAAAGCAACCATTAGTCTTTCTGAATGGTTAATATGCTGCTGTGTTACTTTAAGAACAGAATACACTTTCTTTTTGTGATAAATTAATCTTAGATGATGCAAATGCTATTAGTTAATGTATCCTATATTGTATTTCTAAACTAGTAGTTGAAAATAATAAATGGAAAAAACAGGAAATGATGGTTATGAAACTCTAATTTCCAAGCACATGAAAGATATAAAATATTAAAATTAACGTATTTAAATATACAAAACAACATTACAGGTTTTAAAAGAGTTGAAAATGACACATTTTATGATTTTTAACAATACCCCTCACAAAGCAAAGTAAATTGTTACTATTTTTTTTTCTTACTACTGATTTAAAATTCATTTCTGCAATAAAAATTGTGATAATTCTTCTAATGATCAGTGAAGATGACTGCATGAGGCTGGAACACCTTCACTACTAGAAGGCTGAGAGAGTTGGGGTTGTTCAGCCTGGAGGAGAGAAGGCCCTGGGGGCACCTGATAGCGGCCTTCCAGT
This sequence comes from Alectura lathami, assembly GCA_013399715.1. Lineage (NCBI taxonomy): Eukaryota > Metazoa > Chordata > Aves > Galliformes > Megapodiidae > Alectura > Alectura lathami. The sequence continues at coordinate 97,495 of VXAV01007227.1, read as the reverse complement.
ACTTGAAGGGGACCTACAGGAGAGCTGGGAAGGGGCTCTTCAGAAGGACATGTAGCAACAGGACAAGGGGGTATGGCTATAAACTGGAAGAGGGAAGACAGAGGCTAGATATTAGGAAGAAATTCTTTCCTGTGAGGGTGATGAGGCAGTGGAACATGTTGCCCAGAGAGATAGTGGATGCCGCCTCTCTGGAACTGTTCAAGACTAGGTTTGAGGGGGTTGTTGCAACCTGGTCTAGTGAGAGGTGTCCCTGCCCATGGCAGGGTGTTGGACCTAGATGATCCTTAAGGTACCTTCCAACACAAACCATTCTATGATTCTATGATCCTACAATCCTATGATTCTGGAACATATAATATTGCAATTAGTGTAAGGTTATTTTGAAAATGTATCACTGAAAATGTCTTAAAAGCAACTAACCACTAACCAACTAGAATATTCTGCATCCTGAGAATTAAGTATTCTCCTTTTTGTATAAATATCCACTTTAATTTTTTTTTAATAATAATTATTATTATTATTATTATTTTAGATTGCATTTAATTTGCATTTAATGTAGTCACAGTATAATCTCCCTACCATCAGCCTCAGAGTTGGACTCAAGTGCATTACCTCTAGTCCAAGGCGCAGTGACTCCTCCTGGAACATACTGTCCTTACAGGATGCTGATGTCCAGGTAACTATACTCCTTTATTAAAAATGCTAATGATCTTTATAGAGAAATTTTGGTACAGGCAGTCATTCCGTCAATCCACACTGTGGAATACCCTTCCAGCAGGTATTGTTTTCATGTCAGTTGTTTACCTGTAACCTGTGTCATGACTCATCACAGTTTCCAAATGTGTTGCCGTGATTGTTGCACCTCCTTATATTCAAATCTTTTCTGCATTGTACTCAGCTCTTGGTAAAGGTAAGGCTAAGGTAATCCTGTATCACATGTCAAAATACCAAACAATAGATGCTAACTCCCTCTAGTGCTTTGCAACAATTATGTTATATTCTTAATTAGAAATAAGCAGTAAAATTTTCTTGTCTTACATTATACTTGATTTCAAAGTTTTCTCATTCAATATTTGCATATCTGAAGAATTTCAAAAATATTGATGGGCATATTTGAGAGGAAAATTTTGGAAGAAAGAAGATGACTGCCTAAATACTAAGTGCATAAGCCATGGTCCTTCATTTGTCAGAGTTCCTAGTCCATTGCTATATAGCGTATGTAGTATTTTGGAGATGTTGCACTTGTGGAAATAATTGATTATTTAATTGGTCAGGCAGATTAATTGTACATCTCCATCCCCATGTTATATGAAGCTGGAAAACAATGTAAAAATTGGAGAAAGGAAACTATTTGACTATAATTCTATGATCATAGAATCATAGAATCAATCATAGAATCATAGAATCATAGGATCATAAGATCATAGAATCGTAAAATCATAAAATGGCCTGGATTGGAAGGGACCTCAAAGATCATCTAGTTCCAACCCCCCTGCCATGGACAGGGCTGCCAGCCACTAGCTCACTAGATCAAACTGCCCAGGAACACATCCAGACTGGCCTTGAACACAGCCAGGGATGGGGCATCCACAACTGCTCTGGACAGCCTCTTCCAGTGCCTCACCACTCTCTCAGGGAAGAATTTCTTCCTGATGTCCAACCTAAACCTCCCCTCTTTCAGTCTTAGCCCATTCCCTCTTGTCCTACCATTATCCACCTGTGCAAAAAGTCGGTTCCCCTCCTGCCTGTAAGCTCCTTTTAAGTATTGGAAAGCCGCAATGAGGTCTCCCTGGAGCCTCCTCTTTTCCAAGCTGAACAATCCCAACTCCCTCAACCTTTCCTCATAGGAGAGGTGCTCCAGCCCTCTGATCATTTTGGTGGCCCTCCTCTGGACCCGCTCCAACAGCTCCACATCCCTTCTGTACTGGGGGCCCCAGGCCTGGACAGAGTACTGCAGGTGAGGCCTTCCAAGGGCAGAGTAGAGGTGGACAATCACCTCCCTCTCCCTGCTGGATGATCAGGCAGTCGAAGGTGCTGGCACAGGACACACTTCCTTCCCTTCCTTGTTCATGTACAGACAAAATCTTTTCAGTTTCAAGGGCGCTAAGAGTATGGGCCACTTGTCAAGGCAAATGTTCATGTAACAAATCATGGCTGTGATCTGTAGAACTAATTCTGTAAGTACTGAAAGACTTCCCTATCGATTAATGTTTGCTTTGGAAAGATGATCTCCGTCTCTGTTTGTATTATTGGGCTTTATAGAAATTTTCTTTCACAAGAACTCTTGCTAGACTTCAATAAGATCAAAAGACCTTAGCTTTTGATTCTTTATTTATCACTGTTATTGCTTAGCTGAGTTTTCTGTTGAGCTTGCACGTCTAACTGCTCTCTAATTGCTGATTTCGTTTACCAGTTCTTCCTAATAAGTGATGAAGCATAAGCTGCTCAAATTTAACACTAAACTCAAACGAGACAGAGGAAGAAATCTAACTCTTTATGTATAATGGTAATAAGAACTTGGCCATTTCCCTATTTTACAAATGCGTATCTGCTTTTCAAGCTTTTCAGTGTTGGACTTTCAGCATCTGAGATTTAGACAGTTATGCCAGGATAACAAGTCTGCAGAATATTTGCTTTACAGCTGACATTTCTTTCACAACATCAATGTTGTGAAAAAATCTTCTTTCTTTTAAAAAAAATTTGTTTCAAATAATTAGCATTTTCTGACAAGAAGTTTAACTGGAAAATACACAGCAGACTTTTTCTTTCTTTCTTTTTTTTTTTCTTNCTTTTTTTTTTTTTTTTTTTTTTTTTTTTTTTTTTTTTTTTTTAATAACTAGTGGCCAAAGAAGGATCAGAGAAGAGAGGGATTTAGAATGATGATAATGATGATGACAATGACTATTGTGTTCTGCACAGTGCAGTGCTCTGCTTTTCTATGTATGCATTCAGATACATTAGGATTCTGAGAGACAATTTACATTTTCTAAATATATTGTTCTAATTTTCATCACTTACAAATTTTTATTTTAAATTTTTTTTTATATATATATTCTGTATTTTGTTACTCTATTAAAAGTGATGAATCAAATAATTAGTGAAGTCAATAAACAAACCTGTGTGATTAGCATTTTCTAAAGTTAAACTTTTTATGTATTTAGATACTTAGGTCTAATTGAAGGTTTCACAAGAATAAAGATACGTCTGCATTGACCAGGAAGTGTATATTCAACTAAATGTTCATCAGTATGGCTGGTAATTTAATCTCAGGATGTTATAATTCTGTATTAAAGTAGATACAGAAAAGGACTCTTCTTTGTGAATTTGAAATTATATACTTCAGGATATTTTCTCTTAATAAGCAGAATGCTGATATCTATTGGAATCACAAAACTATATATACATATTGAAATTATTTAAAGAAAAAGAGGAGAAATAGAAAAATGAAGTGTAATACATCAATACTTAAATATCGTTATTAAGATTTATATGTGGATTCATGTTTAATTTGAATAATATACATAAACATTCCTTACTAGTTCAAAAATTCCACTTACAGTATTCCTTGTACATGAGAAGTATTACTGATATAGAACTGCTATTTTCACTTGTTTTCAAAGAAACACTAGGCTACAGAAAGTTACTGTCGCTGCAATTTTTAGTATAGAAAAAATTAAAATTATTTTCTGAATCTAGACTAGAGTCTCTAGTCCTTTATTGTTCTTTCAGAACTAAAAACATGCTTTAAGATTCATGAGGTGAATGTTCTAATCTAAAATGAATGTGAAATATAGAAACTCACTGAAGATGAAAAGTAGTAAAAGTAGTAAAAGTTATATTTCAAGTTACTATCATTATTTTGAACTGGTTATTTTAGTTTTACTAATATGCATTGTAAAAATTATTAAAATAGTAATAATTGGAGGATTGATGTGATATTTCAATCAGAATTCCCGTAATCATATAAAATCTTAAAATGACTGTTTAAAAACTTGAGAAGATGTGAAGGCTATTAGTTTTAATCTTGCCAGGTTTCCCATATCTTCTCTTAAGAATCTCATGTACTAGAGGTGTGAGATCTGAAGTATAAGCGGTTCTTCCCTTGTCAGATAATTGTGATGAATTTTCCCTTACAAAGAAGTATGTTTTTCAGATTTCATAAATCGTGCTTTCATTTCACCAGCTTTCTTTTTTTTTTTAAACAATCATCTTTATTTTCATATTACGTTAATTTTATTGCTTTTAGCTTTTCTAAACACGTTTCTATTATTACAGTAGTGTTTTCCCTGAATGTTATTGTGCAGATTTCTCACTAGCTGAAGGTGAAATGTTCAGTTGGGTGAGAATCTAGAATTGCACTATGAGTGTGTTGACAGACAGCAATTTAAAATAATTTGTTTGGAGGCACAGAGATAGGGAGAATTTTGTCATTTAAAGCCTTAGTTTAAAATCAAACAGAAAATGAGGGTAAGAAATTGAAAAGTTTAGTAATGCCTTAAGTCCGACAGAGTTGGAAAAAGGCTGGACATAAATTCTCCAAAGATTTGTTTGAGTGATCCCTGAAGACATGCTGTAAAAGGATAATCTGATCAAGTTTTCAAAAGATGGGATAGGCTAGTGCTTGCCTGACAAAAAATTCAGTCATCTCATCGTGACAGCAAAACACATAGAGAAGATCAATAATAATTCAGAGTAAAGGAAAGAGAAAGCGATATGGGTAATTCAGGTAAGTCTTATTCTCTTGTAGTTTCGCAACCAACCTCCAACATTTGACAAGTTGCAATTTCATTTTTCTGTTTCTGATTTTTATTTTAAGGAATGTGATCAAAAATAACTAATAAAGTTTCAATTATTTTAAGACACACTAATTGGTAAAGTCTTATTTTCCTCAAAAAAAAAAATCACAATGGAAAAAAGTAAAAAACTAGAAGAGATGATAGACTCTGGAGAGTAGACATAAACATGTGTGAAGGTTTTGCTGCTGCAACTTATAAAAAATAGAAAGACAAAATAGTAAGTGGAGGGGAAAAAAAAAAAAGACCTGCTTCCCTGCTTCTCAGTTTAAACAGCCTGCTGAAGACTTTTTAAAATCAGTATCTGTGGTTCTATTTATAAACAGAAGATTAGAAAGATAAAATATGGATTTGGTAAAATAGTAATTGTTCTTACATCAGATACTGTATTCTCCTTTCAAGACAATGCTGTAGACTATTATCCAGAGAAAGGTGACTTTAGAGTGAACAACACTTATGGGAAGGAAAGGTAAAAATTTCNAGAAATTAAAAAAAACTATAGAAATGAATATTTAATGGTGTGCAGAAGTTTGCCTCTCCTGCTTATGACATATCACAAGAAGAAAATTCTGATCTCTGTTTTTCTCAGTCTCAGTATTGGGGCTGGTCCTGTTTAATATCTTTATTAATGATCTGGACAAGGGAACTGAGTGTGCCCTCAGGAAATTTGCAGACGGCACCAAGTTGGGAGGAAGTGTTGATCTACCTGAGAGCAGGAAGTCTGTGCAGAGGGAGCTGGTTAGGCTGGATGGATGGGCTGAGGCCAGCTGCATGAATTTCAACAAGACCAAGTGTTGGGTCCTGCACTTTGGTCACAACAACCCTGTGCAGTGCTGCAGGCTTGGGGCAGTGTCTGGAAAGCTGTGCAGAGGAAAAGGATCTGGGGGTGTTAGTTAACAGCTGACTGAATATGAGCCAGCAGTGTGCCCAAGTGGCCAAGAAGGCTAATGGCATTCTGGCTTGCATTAGAAATAGTGTGGCCAACAGGACTAGGGAGGTGATCGTCCCCCTGCACTCAGCATTGATGAGGCTGCAACTTGAGTGCTATGTTCACTTTTGAGCCCCTCACTACTAGAAGGATGTTGAAGCCCTGGAGCGTGCCCAAAGAAAGCTAGTGAAGGGTTTTGAGCACAAGTCTTATGAGGAGCAGCTGAGAGAATTGAGACTGTTTAGTCCGGAGAAGAGGAAGCTCAGGTGACACCCCTTATTGCTCTCTACAACTATCAAAAGGGAGGCTGTAGTGAGGTGGGTGTTGGCCTCTTCTCTCAGGTAACTGTGATAAGACAAGAGGTAATGGCCTCAGGCTGCTCCAGGGGTGGTTCATGTTGGATATTTGGAAAAGCGTATTCTTCAAAAGTGTGGTCAGGCGTTGGAACAGGCTGCCCAGTGTGGTGGTGGAGTCACATTTTCTGGAGGTGCTCACAAAACTTGTAGATGTGGCACTTAGGGATATGGTTTAGTGGGCAGAGTTGTGATGGGCTGATGATTGGACTGGGTGATCTCAGAGGTCTTTTCGAGTCTTACTGATTCTATGAAAATGGCTATTTGTAGAACTGATGATTGACAAGGTAAGAAGTCATCAGATTACATGCTTTGCAATGAAAATTACTCATAGAAATCCTGCTACTCTTTGAAGATCAGAGTTCCAATACAAATGTATAAGAAGAATACTAAAGAATTATAACTTAATTCCTTCAAAGAAAAGACAACTTCTGACTCTTGACAAATGTGGCTTGGTAAGTATCATGAGTAGAGAACGAAACTTCAAGGAATACAATGTGATAGGAATAGAATCTCTGAGAGAAGGGATTTCTTCTACTTGACTTCAAAGTGTATGGTCTTAGGCATGGTCTGGTCTGTATCTATCACCAGAACAGTAATATTTCAAATCAGGTGCATGGTGTAAGCCTAGAGAAAAAAAAAAAAGCTGGATTATCACTTGCCAAATTTTTGTGTTGTGATCTGGATAAAACACTAAATTCTATGGAAATTTTACATAATGTCATAGCCGCATGTTCCATTCAAACTGTCTTAAAGAATACTTGTGCTAATGATGTGTTCTGCTGCCAGAATTATTTGTTCATTATTAATTATTATTTATTCAGTTGTACAGTGACCATACCACAGTATAGCCCAGCTGAGAAACAGTGTGGCATAAGAATGGTTAAATTTGCCTGGATTAATTTATTTTTTAGCATCACAAACACACAGAATTATATAGCAACTATGCAGGGAAAAATGCAGAGGCATAAGTGAGCTAGGGCTAGGAGGAAATATTTGTAAACACATTAGTTTATTCTTATCTTGTACTTAATGTTGCTCTAGTTATGTGATGTGTGGCTAGTACCTTCTTCACTGTGAAGCATGACAACCTGAAATGTACTAGTGTTCCTCAAAGCAGCTTATTGTTTTTGAGGAGGTCTGCTGCTTTTCTGATACAAGTCATCCTTGTATCAGTTAGTTTTCAATGAAATATCTAGTGAAGCATAATAATACCTGCAGCTCAGCCTCATATAATTAGAAATCACTACAGCTTAGTTGAAGCTTTGCACTAGGATTGCTTTAAAGTGATGAGATACAGAACCATGCATATTCTATTCATAACTTGCCTTCACTTGTAGGCCTAGCCATCATATCAATGAAACTGCTGGATAAGGAGTAAAACATTTTTAGTGCCCACTTCTGAAGATTATATGTACTACTTAAAGCTTTGAGAGGTGCATCTGTGGCATAACTTGAATGAGTGTGAGTGCTAAGGACTGGTTTTAATAATAGGTATTAATTTTACAAAGTGAGCTCAGCAACGCACCCTTCATCCTGTCTGATGCATGCTATAATTTATGATCCTGATGATGAATGTTTAGCCTATGAAAATCACAGAACCTGCGATTTCTTTTTTCTTGAGAAATAATTATATGTTGGCAAGAGAAAGAAGGACCAATGTGGTGGATTGGGTGCCTTCAATTTAAACAGCATTGAAGCAGAGAATAAAAATGAGATTATCAAGTATAAAAGTGAATAAAGAGGGGGACGATCACCTCCCTTGCCCTGCTGGCAAACCTCACTTTGATGCAGCTGAGGACACATTTGGTCTTCTGGGCTGCAAGAGCATACTGCTGGGTTTTGTCAAACTTTTCGTCCACCTAAGTCCTTCTCCGCAGGGCTGCTCTCAAGTTCTTCTCACTGTCTGTACGCATACCTGGGATTGCCTCGACCCAAGTGCAACACCTTGCACTTGGCCTGGTTGAACCTCATCAGGTTGCCATAGGCCCACTTCTCAAGCTTGTTCAGGTGCTTTNCAAGCTTGTTCAGGTCCTTTTGGATGGTATGCCTTCCTTCTGTCTTAACAATTGCACTACCCATTTTGGTGTCATCAGCAAACCTGCTGAGGGTGCACTCAATCCCGTTGTCTAGGTCATTGATAAAGATGTTGAACAAGACCAATACCAAGAGAGACCCTTGAGGAACGCCACTCATCACTAGCCTCCACCTTGACATAGAGCCTTTTACCACAACCCTCTGGCTGCAATAATTCAACCAATTACTTATCCAGTGAACAGTCCACCCTTCAAATCCATATCTCTTCAATTTCAAAATAAGGTTGTGGTGTGGGACCATGTCAAAGGCCTTGCACAAGTCCAGGTAGGTAACATTAGTTGTCTTTCCATTGTCCACCGATGTTGTCACTCGGTCATAAAAAGCCACCAGATTGGTCAGGCACAATCTGTCCTCAGTGAAGCCATGATGGCTCTTTTGGATCATTTCCTCAACTAGTACATGACTTAACATCGCTTCCAGGGGGATCTGTTCCATGATCTTCCCAGGCACAGACATGAGGCTCACCAGCTTGTAGTTCCCTTCATCTTCCTTTCCCCCTGTTTTGAAAATGGAAATGCTGTTTTCCTTTTTCCAGTCTCAGGGGACTTTGCCTGACAGCCATAGTTTTCAAATATGATGGATAGATTTCACGAACCGTGTCATTAGCAGATGTGTTATTATCTATACATCTGACAAAATGCGTTGTCTTATTTTATAGGTAAACTCTGGTGGTTTGCAATGCAAACAAAACACACATTGAGTACTCAATATTGTCATTTTTAAATGCTACAATAAAAAATTTAGCAGCATAAAATAAAAACATTGGATTCCACCGGAATGTTCAAAAATTTACAGATATGAATTCCTCTAAAACAATTACCTTCGAATTTTTAGTGAACTACATTTTGTAAAATACACAGTCATAAGTATGGAAATGGCCTGCTTAATTCTTTTGTTGTTTGCATAATTAGGAATAAGTTAGTAGGGGGGACTATTTATTTTAAATGAGAAGCAACATTTTCTCGGTCCCCCACAGGATAGTATAATTTAGAGAAATACTTCATAGGCTTTTATTGGTCACGGCTGCGAACAAAAACACTAGTTATATGTTTTCAATATTATTTCAACATCTCAGAACCAAAGGATATCTCTGATATTGGCATTTTTTCTTACTCTCTTGTCCCAGCTAACATTTATTCAGTGCAACACTGTAACCATAAACAAAGGTGGTGATGCTGTAAAGGTAATAATTAAACAGTTAAATACTGGAACCACAACCCAAAAATAAATGGGCTGCTGACCCTTAATGTGTCGCTGTCAGCCAAAAGCTATTGTTATGCAACCCAACATACCTGACATGGGATCACAAAGTATCTTTTAGAATGGCTATAACTCCAGACTCAGATCTTGCAAACACAAGAGTCTTTCTCCATAAGCATTTTTACTATGGCTTTGCACACTGTATCAGAGTCAATAAAAATATTTTTCACTACTCTTTTTCCTTGTCATTTTACAAATACCCAGACTTACCTCCTCAGGTACAGCTGTGGAATATGTAAGTGTTCAACTCCTTTTCAAAAATCTTGTAGCTTATATGAAGTGATAAATTATTATAGCTTCATGAAACTTAGTGTTTAAAACATCAGTGGCAGACTCCTTAGCCTTCTGACAAACATTCATATAGCACAAAAATAACTTTATCCCCAGCTGTGGAAATCCAGATATAAAATTAATTTATTTTTCTCTTTAGCCTTTATTGAAGGAATGTTTATACCTTTATCTTCCTGAATTTCCAAACACTTGAACTTCTTAACTCTGTCTTGCTGAAGAGATTCTCAGCTGCTACTGTTGAAGATGGTTGCTACCAGATTGATACTTTAAGACAAACAATAACTTGCAATATTGCCAGTAAGTGAGGCAACAATAGAAGTGATTGTGTATATCTGTACTGGATGTCCCATGTTAGTAGTGAGGAGTCTACAGGTGTGGTCTTTGTGGTGAGAGACCAGGAACTGCCCTGTGATGTTCAT
>VXAV01007227.1:52180-68860 GCA_013399715.1 Alectura lathami | reverse complement strand
CTAAAACTTTTTGCTAGTATAGTCACAGTTCTACAGTCCAAAATATAAATGGCTTATTCAATCATTATAGAATTTTAGATGTCTGGAATTCCAGAATTTTTGTTTCAGTCAGGGTAACTTACAGTCTCAAACTGCTCACTGATTACCAGCTACCTCTCTTTTATATATGAATTACTTGACTCTAAACTCTCAGCAAAAATACAAGACTATCTTTCTGAAGCAGATCTTTTCCATAATAGGACTGCTTTGTATTTAGCAATATTAAAAAAAAAAAAAAAAAAAAAAGAAAAACATCCACAGAAAAATGCAAACATTTTTCACTTCAGAACTAAAGAAACTGAATTACTGACTTTTAGAATACAAAAGGGCAATATGACATTAGCTGTCAAAGTTCCTGAAAATTTCTGTTGTTAGTTTTCTTATTTGTATATCTTGTTTGCAAAGCTTGTATAGATAACTTTTATAAATTTGTGTTCAGGAAAAAAATCTGTACTCTCTAACAGTATTGATCAAACAGCACAAACAATTTTCTAAATCTGGAATGTTTCTAGGATATTATGAACAACTTATCAAAACAATTTATGAATAGGATGTATTTTTTGAAGAAGTATGGTTAAGTAAAAAGAAAAGAATAGATCATTCTGAGCATACTGATAGTACCAAATACTTAAGAACATAGCTAACTTCTCTGCCAAATCTATTCTGTACTGCATTAGTGATCTCACTATTAACCCTAAAACCAAATCCACCAATTCTGAACATTATTTTCATAATAAGAACGTGCATAAACCAGATCCAGGGAGCTCTCATGTTTTTAAGTCCTCCAAAATGTACTGAAAGATGTATGCAGAAGTCTTTAGTCTGGATTAATTTTTTGAGTAGACTAGGACCAAAAAATTAGCAAGATAAATTATTTCCTGTATACAGATACAGAGATTAACACTGACTCCTCACAGACAGTTTCAAAATTCTGAAAGAACTGGAGCTGAATCACACAATTGGTAGAATAAACTCAACTCTGATTAGCTTTTTCTGGGAACGTAGAGTATATTATGTTTGCCATTTTCTTTAAAAGAAAAAAACACTTCCGGTCAAAATTTTCATTCTTTAACAAAACTGGAAGTGGTGTTTCTGCTTTCTCATCACAATGTGAGTCTATGGCTCAATGCCATTTCCTAATTTGTCGTTCACTTCATACTTTCTCCAAAAGACATCTCTTGAACACAGTGAAGATAACTGTTATACCTGTGTTCTTTTGGAGTCTTCTCCATGTGTCTGTAGACATCAAATCTGATAAATTTTCAGCTTGGATGAAATACCCAGGAAGTATTTGTTTTGCCTTTGTCATTCAAATGGAGACAAAAATCTCATGAAGTTTATCTATACATGCTATTCTAAGTGTGAAGTGCGGAAGGTAGTTGTATCATTTCCCTGTGACAGAGTGCTGAAGGAAATTTTTGGCATTATACACTGTTTAAAGCACAGCTCAGTAAACTCATATGCAATGATCAATTTTATCTACTGCTTTTAGAGTAGATATTCTTCAGAATGTTTTTCTGTGTTACCTTCCTCAATGTTGGACTTTTTCTACCTTTCTCTTTTCATAAGTGTTGGTTCTGTTCTTGTAATCGCAACTCTTAATTAAAGAATATAAAGGACTTTATTTAATGTACTTCTTTCACAGGCCAGGCAGCAGAACATTTGTACTTCTCTTGTACCCTTCTACCTTGCCCTTCAGGCAATTTTCAGTTCAAAGATTATTGGCTCACATCCAGGCAATTCCAACATACGCTTTGAAGCCAGATTTCCTCAGGCAGTGTATCAAATGTTTTTGTAAGCTCTTAGTATAGTACATCTGTCATATTCCCATTTGTCCATGGACTTCCTTACATTATTCCTTCCTATGATGTGGGTCAGTGACGTTAAGAGAAGTTGAAAGATATTTTCACAAAGAATGTGCTTGCTGCCTCCTTCTGCTTAAGTTCATCCTGTGGAGTTTTCCCCACCTTTTCTTCTAACAGCTTGCATTTGTAGCAAAATAGTATATATTTCCATTGAAAAGTCTCTCTTTACCTTCAGTATATTTTCTTCTCGAGTTCACTACACTTTAATGACACAGGTTTTGATGATTTCTGAGATCCCCAGTAGCTATTTCTTTTTTACTGGAATCCAGCATCCTAGGTCAGGAATGAGTCACATTTCAGCTAGTGTGGGGAGTCAATTGCTACAGCCTACACCAAACATTAAGGCTAATTGCCTCAAGCATTAAGCCTTTGTAAGTTGCAAACATGGAGCTAAGTCTCCAGCATTGAGCCATTGTGGGTTGCTCCATACCTCAGGCACTTGGCACAAGTTTCCCAGCTTGGACCAGAACTTTCCAGAACTCGACAAATATGGAGCCCTTAGGCGGGTAGGACATGTTCTTGCCACAGCAACGGCTTCCAGAAACTGCCCCACTGTGGATGTGACAACTGTCAGGCCTGCCCAGCTGGAACCCTGGCATAAAGGCAGGTGCAAACATTCGTGTTTTGTGCTTTTCCTCTAGACATTGTGGAAAAGGAAGAGGTCTTTAAGGATCGGAAGAACCAGACTTTTCAGAAGCAGAAGAACCAGACTTTGCAGAAGCAAACCAAGAAGACTTTGCAGGGTCTGTGGTGGTGACTATCTTGCTTTTTTCTCTCTTCCTCTCTTTCTCTCTTTCTCTCTCTCTCCTTCTATAAGAATTGACCCCTGGCTGACATTTGGCCTCATTTGGGCCTTAAATCTGGGCAGCGGTATGCAACAGCAATCTTCCAAGCCCTAGGTGCAGAATAGGTTCATAAACAAGCAAATAAACACCATCGTCATCTGAAAATGTTTATAAAATCATAGAACCATTTGAGTTGGAAGGGATCACGAAGGCCAAGGCACAGGTAGAATTAAGCTTGGCGAGGGATGTAAAAAACAACAAGAAGGGTTTCTTTAGCTACATAGGGCAGAAGAGGCAGGTGAAGGAGAGTGTTCCGCCTCTAACAAATGGAAAGGGAAAACTGGCCTCATTTGATGTGGAGAAGGCTGAGGTATTTAATGAGTTCTTTGCCTTGGTCTTCAGTGCTGGTCAGGTTGCCCAGGTCTCTTGCGCCCTTGAAAATCCAAGTGGGGATGGGGGGAGCAAAATCCTTCCCAGTGTAAGAGCAGAGCAAGTCGGAGACCACCTTATGGGACTGAATGTCTACAAGTCTGTGGGGCTGGATGGGATGCATCCCAGGGTCTTGAAGGTGTTGGCTGATGCGCTTGCTGAGCCACTCTCCATCATATTTGAAAAGTGTCAGGTGAGGTCCCCGATGACGGGAAAAAGGCAAATACCACTCTCATTTTTAAGAAAGGCAGAAAGGAAGACCCAGGGAACTACAGGCCGGTGAGTCTCACATCTGTGCCTGGGAAGATCATGGAGCGGATCCTCCTGGAGGAGATGCTAAGGCACATGTGAGATGAGGAGGTGATCAGAGACAGCCAGCACCTTGGCTTCACCAAGGGCAGGTCACGTCTGACTAATCTGGTGGCCTTCTGTGATGGAGTGACAGCATCAGTGGACCAAGGGAGGGTGATGGATGTCATCTACCTGGACTTGTGCAAGGCCTTTCACATGGTCCCACACCATATCCTCATCACTAAATTGGAGAGATATGGATTTGATGGATGGACAGTTTGTTGGATAAAGAACTGGCTGGATGATCGCAGCCAAACTGTTGTAGTCAAGGTCTCTACGTCCAGGTGGAGGACGGTCACGAACGGTGTCCCCCAGGGGTCCGTCTTGGGACCGGTGCTCTTCAACATCTTTATCAATGACTTAGACTGTGGGATTGAGTGCACCCTCAGCATGTTTGCTGATGACACCAAGCTGAGTGGTGCAGTTGATACCCCTGAAGGAAGGGATGCCATCCAGAGGGACCTGGACAGGCTGGAAAAGTGGGCCCACGAGAACCTGATGAGGTTCAACAAGGCCAAGTGCAAGGTGTTGCACTTGGGTCAGGGCAATCCCAGGTGTGTGTACAGGCTGGGAGAAGAACTCCTTGAGAGCAGCCCTGCGGAGAAGGACTTGGGAGTCGTGATTTACGAGAAGGTGGACATGAGCTGGCAGCGCTCTCTTGCAGCCAGGAAGGCCAATGGTATCCTGGGCTGCATCAAGAGAGGATGTTCAACAGGGAGAAGGAGGTGATCGTCCCCCTCTACTCTGCCCTTGGAAGGCCTCACCTGGAGTACTCTGTCCAGGCCTGGGGCCCCCAGTACAGAAGAGATGTGGAGCTGTTGGAGCGGGTCCAGAGGAGGGCCACCAAAACGATCAGAGGGCTGGAGCACCTCTCCTATGAGGAAAGGTTGAGGGAGTTGGGATTATTTAGATTTGAAAAGCGAAGGCTCTGGAGAGACTTCATTGTGGCCTTCCAATACTTAAAAGAAGATTACAGGCAGGAGGGGGACCGACTTTTGACACAGGTGGATAATGGTAGGACAAGGGGGAATGGGCTAAAACTGAAAGAGGGGAGGTTTAAGTTGGACCTTAGGAAGAAATTCTTCCCTGAGAGAGTGGTGAGGTTCTGGAACAGGCTGCCCAGAGCAGTTGTGGATGCCCCATCCCTGGCTGTGTTCAAGGCCAGGCTGGAGGTGTTCCTGGGCAGTTTGACCTAGTGATCTAGTGGTTGGTAACACTGGCCACGGCAGGGGACTGGAGTTGGATGATCTTTGAGGTCCCTTCCAATCCAGGCCATTCTATGATTCTATGATTCTATGATTCTATGACTCTATGATTCTATGATTCTATGATTCTATGATTCTGTGATTCTATGATTGTACGATTCTACGTCACGTATCCTACCAGGCACTCTCTGTTCCCTAGATCAGATTAAAATGCCAGAGTCAAAAAAGATTTGCAGCATGTATTGGGGTTACTTGTGTACTATAGAAAGCATATTCCAAACTTCTCATTTATTGCTAGATCCTTATATGATTTATTAAGAAAAAAGTTCTGATGGGAATGGGCTGAGTCACATGAGGAGGCCCTGCAGTTGCTGATGTTTGAAGCAACTACCCGTCAGGGTCTGGGCCCTAACCAGCCCTCAGATCCCACCCTCAGTGAATGGGGATTTAGCTTACGATTTTTACTTCAAGCTCATCTTTTTTTTTTTAGGCCATCCAGCTTCTGCATAAAGAATTTGATGTCTCTTATTCCTCTTTCGACATTATTGTTCATATGAAAATGGGGCTACCAAGCTGTATAAGTTTCCATATCTGTTATACCTTAGGGAGAAATTGTGGACGATCTAATGAAAGGATAGATTTTAATGTGTAGTGTAAAAATTGATTCATACAATTTTAATTCTCTAGAGCAATTAGATTCAAATGCCCAACTGTCATCTATTATAGCAAGACAGTAGGAATTAAGTAATGCACTCAAATTTCATTTCATTTAAATTGTCCAGCACATATTAATGTATTTTGTACATAGAGGCCACGTATTTTTATATTGGTGTTCCTAAGGGTTTAAACTGAAAACTCATTGTGGATGTATAAAACGCTGGTGTGGCTCACTGATGAGGATATCAGATGTGTGCATTAGACATTTAGTGACATGGCTTTGGTGACAAATTGTGGATTCAAATTCCACTAGCTAAATAAGTTTAAGAATTTGTCCTATAGGACTAAATCTGTTAATACTGCAATTAAAAGTTATTTAGCTCTTAGCTTAAACAAGACCAAGAATGATTCCTTAAAATATGGTCGTTATTTACATTAGGGGTACAAATCATTCACACACACTTTACATTTCTTTAAATATGTGCTGTAATGCTTTCTTTCAGTATCTTGTGAAAAAAAAGTGTTATTCGTGTCTTTTGCACTTTACCAGATTTTCTGTAGTCTGAACACTGTTCCAGACGTATTGTGCGGAGACATTAAAAAAAAATACATAAATACAGTTATATGTGTCCCTGCAACTGCTTCTCACCTCTACAAATATTTGCGTGCACATGTTTAGATTTCTCATGGGCTTTGCAATTTGCCTTGTCCTTATTTTGAACTTCCTTAGCAATTCACTTATTTTCTGTTGCTCAGTGAGTTCCATTTGGACTTACAATGCATGTCAAATAATGCAGTTCTGGATCCATGCTCCAGTGAACCAACCAACATACCAACCAACCAGAGAATTTTCCCTGCCTCTTTTTGGCTGTGTTCCAATTTTCTCCTGAAGTGACCTTGGAGTGGAATGTGTAAATGTTTCACAGATTGTTAGATAGTACACTATTAGATCTCAAACTTTTCCATATTTTCAGTTGTTGTCATCCAACACCAAGGCATCTATTCCTTGAAATCTTCCACTCAAGTGCTTCAAAAATAAGATCAAAATTCAATGAATTTGTTTAGCCTGGCAGAGGTCTCAGTTGGTTGAAGTAACCTGGGCAAAAAATTGCCTCTAAAGAGGAGACCTTAAAACTTAAATTGGTTTTAAAAATAAGCTTTGTTTAACATCGTACAATTTAACAAGAACTGTTAAAATGTTCTGTGGATTATGTTGCTGAAGGATGGTCAGAACACTTTTGTTTACATTAGAATTATGTTTATTTCTACTGCTAATGAATCTAAAATGTATTTCTGAACAAAGAATATAAATTTAAAAATATTTTCTGATTAGAGAATATAAATTGCAAAAGTAGTGTGTGATTTTTTTAAAAAGCTTTTAAAACTGTTTAAATTAGACTACATTCATCTGTTTCTGTTATATAGAAAATCATTCTTTGCGTCTGTTAGCTAATTGCTTTAGCAGGAGAGGCATAGCTATTACAAAAGTACTGAGAAATAACAGACTTTGTATTTTCTTTTTTTTTTCTTCCCATTGCTTTACACCTGTCATGGTCAAATGTGTGAGAAAGCTGATGTTTTCTTTGCATTAAAGCTTTGCCTAAATTTAACTAAGGTGAGTTCTGGTGTTTGATCAAAATAAGAACATAGATTTTGGTAAGCTTTAAACTAACCCATTAAAAATGTCCAGCTTTGTTATCAGTGCTGGAAGAAAAAGAACTCTTGCCTTTTTTCTTCTAAAAGTAAAATCCTCTGTGATATGTAATCAATACAGTTTCTTTCTTGATGTTTTGCTATACAGCCTTGTCAGTCCAACATTAAAAGACTTACCTCTGTGTGAAAGTAAGTCCTATTGCTCAATCTATATTGCAAAAACACTTTTGTACAGGTAACTTTTTAATGTATTGGTTTTGCTGTGCTAACATAGAGGACCGTCAGTATACTACCATTACAAAACCTTTATTATTATATTAATTAACTATACTATTCTATATATGCAAGAATAATATGCACATCGAAGGAGGAAAAAGTTCTCTAAGGTGCATTTACAAAGATAAAAATAGAAATCTGACAGAGAAACTAAGAGAAATTTAACCCAGTTATTAAGAACCTTTTCTTAGAACTCTCTAATACTGTAGGATAGGCTTTGGAAGGAAGTTCCATTGATCTGGTCACTTTAAAGCAAGTTTAAAATCAAATAATGCAATCAAGGAGTCTTCTAGATGCGGGGAGAACAGGCAGCACGAACATGGACTCTGCACATGATTCAATGTCAATACAGCAAAAGACCTTTATTATTCTCAGCAACTCCTAATATACACAACAAACAGTTACATGAGCACACAAACAACTTTTAATTGGCTCAGGCTGACTTTCACGAGGCTTTAATGAGGCAAACATGCACCCTCAAGGCCACGGTGACTGACAGGACTCGATTTCGATACATCCTGCTTGTTTTGGTTAAAATTCTTCTGTATCACTTGAGCAGGTACTTTACTGCTGTTTTTCTCTCCAAAGTGACTTCAAGGATTTGACTACGTGCCTCGGGTGTGCACTTCATATGGCTGGCTCACGACATGTCCACCTTCTCGTAGATATGTCTCTACAATTCGCCCTTCTTTTTCTTGAGCCAGCCATACACTACTAACTGCTTTATTAATCATGTTGACAGACATTTCATAATGCAGGGTACAATTAATAATATTGCTACAATTACTAACAAGATTACAGTATGACTTTTAACTATGCCAAGCAACCACCTTGCAAGACCCCATCCTTGCAACCGTCCAACCCATCCACTATTGTCAACTTATTCATGTCTTCTTTTAGTTTTTCTAATTTCTTATGTATGGATTCCAAATGGTCAGACAAGTTCATTCAACACATCCCATCAAAATCCTCACTACCATGCCCATGCACTAAAAGTGAAAAATCAATTGCTGCTGTATTTTGTAAAGTACCATGTCTAATATCACTTAAATCAGCTGTTTACTCTGCTTTAATCTCAGGAGAAGCCTGTATCACAGGCTCTGGACTCGGAGCGGTAAAAGCTCTGGTGGCAGCAGCTCTTTCAGCTCTCATTTCTTGCAGCATAGTCAGTACCAACTTCAATGCAGTTGTGAGCCCTGCTGCTTCTTTGCTGTCCCTACTCACAGCCTCCCACAGTCTTTCTCCTATTGTCTCCCATGTGTCTACACTAAACGCTGTATGTTGTTCGCGAGCTAATCCATTACTCCTACACCATAACAACAGTCTCTGGAGCACAAGCTCATTGTATTTAATTTCTCTATTAGAGAGCATACTTAAAAGCAATTTCAATGTCGCAGAGTCTTCTGTAGTTATATTCTGCCCCATAGTCACACCCCTGCCTGCTCTGAGCCTCACTGGACACTCCCGCGCCTTACCAGACTCACCCATGCCTCACTGGGCTTCTGCACCTCACTGGACACCCCCATGCCTCACCGGACACTCCTGTGCCTCACTGGGCTTCTGCCTCACCGGACACTCCCGGGCCTCACTGGGCTTCCATGCCTCACTGGACGCCCCCAACCATGGTGATCACCTGGACTCGATTTCGATATATCCTGCTTGTTTTGGTTAAAATTCTTCTTTATTGCTTGAGCAGGTGCTTTACTGCTGTTTTTCTCTCCAAGGTGACTTCAAGGACTTGACTATTTGCCTCGGGCGAGCACTTCATATGGCTGGCTCACAACATGTCCACCTTCTCATAGATATGTCTCTACATCTAGAAGCAATCGTTTATGTTCTCTGGGGAACAGGGAAGATGACCTAAGAGCTTTTTTATGTTTCTGATTTTCTTGCCCAAGACAGGCTTTGAGTCATTGCCTTTAAAAAGAGAAACATAGGTTTCTATCCAAAATAATGTATTTTTCTCAATATTATAGGATATAATTACAGTCAAAATGTATCTTTCTGAAAGCTTTCTCACAATGTATAGGGAAAAAAATTTATCTCAAAAAGAAGTAGGGAACATTGTGATTCTGATTCTGCCACAAAAGACTGTGGCAGAAAAAGAAGTTCACTGCTGAACTTCTGTTATCTGAAAGGTTTGGTTTATTCCTGTATTCATGTATTTTAATCACTAATTCCTAGAATAATAAAAGTATTAGTGTTTTCAACATCCAAGGACAGGCCCATCTTAAATAGTGAACATCAATCCATCATATAATATTTTCTCATCTGGTTTGTCCTCATTTTTTCCTCTAAAAGCAATCTCTGGAGTTCCTTAAACACATGATTTTAAACATTAAAATAATCTAAACTGCTTAATGCAGGACCAGACAACAAGATTTTTGTTTTCCTAATAGAAATTAACAAAGTTTAAATCTTGGAAATTGTTATTTATAATTCACATTCACTTCAAATTTGCAAGGTCAGGAATCACAGGCGCAGGCAAAAAACTATCAAAACTTCTGCAAAATTTGTGTATGCTTGTGTGCTGGGGAGAAACTAGTAAGCCTCAGAGGATGAAGTTGTGTTGGCAGTCACTGTATGATTAACTTTTCCAGGACCTATTTTGAGGTCCTGGAAACTCTGAGGTCTGAGGAAACACTGCAGTTATTTTGAGGTATTTTAGAGAAAATCCTGTATTTTTCACAAAAGGAAAGTTCTAAAAGCATTTTTTACTTGGGAATGGGAGGGGTGGGGAAGCACAGTTTGAAGATCTGAATGCATAGTGTCTAATGAATCAGATTTCAACCAAATTAAAAAAAAAAAAAAAATGAGGCCAAGTTTCTTTATTTTTTGATACCAGCATTTCTCCAACGTGTGAACAAAAGTAGTGTACTGTAATGCCATGAAATTTACTATGCTGTCCAGCCTGGACATAATATCTACAAGTATATTGCTTAAATTTTGACTTATTTTTTCCTCACTTCCCCTCTTACAGATTTCTGTAGGTGAAAAATACTTCTTTAAAGATACTCTTCCTAAAATATCAGTAAAGAAAAGAATTTATTTTCAGAAAAATATCTCATAATGACCTAAATTTTGATTACTATGAATAAAATTAATGGATAGAGAGAGAAAATAAACACTCCATACATGATTTGTTATTTGTATGGGTATACTCTGTTACTGTCTAATTATGCTTGTGCAGTTAAGATCCTGTGTAAAATTATTGAGCAAATGCTATGAACAATGATAATCTAAAGAAGGATGAAAAAAATATGCAATAAAATTGAAGTTGTAAGTAGTAAGTAGAACAATATAATAAAATGTCTTCCAAAGCTTAAATTGGCTGTTAGGAAATTTTTCAAGAGGCATAGAAGTCAGACTCTTCAAGGATTTTATGGAAAACATCAATTTTATGTAAAGCAGCAATAACTAACAACATTCTGAGAATAATTCTCTTGTGTTCAAATTATTATGGACTATAGTTGTAATATTGTAATATTTTAAAGAAACACAAATAAGTGACAAAAATTTATTGACTGTTCTGCCAGAGCACGTATCAAGAACTATTAAGAGGAAATAAGAATTGCTTTTGTTATTTTAAAATATATATATTTAGAATAAATAAAACTAGCTAGGAAATTACCATATCCTTTGCAATTGATTTTGAAGTCCGTATTCAGCCATATTCATATTATAGTGTATAAACTATTTCTTAGTTGGAAAGGGGAAAAGTACATTGTTTAATGTTCAGGATTTCTCCTATTTTCTCCTAACGAAAGAAAACACACCAGTTCACTAGTCTAAATTAAAATCTTTAAAATCTGTACAAGGACTTACATGTGACAGATGATGGAAAAGAGTCAGGTGAAGTATTGAGCATTAACAGAAACAACAACAAACAGAAAAACAACACTTCTCAGTATCTCTATTTTGCTATAACCCTAACAGACACACAGAGGAGCTGAAATGTCATATTTGATCAAATACCAAGTAACTCCCACATCAGGGAGTAAAATTTTATTATTGGATTGCAACACATTCTATTGTCTCTTCTTCACAGACACAAATTATGATGACTTCAGATACCAAATTTAGCGTGACATGGGTTTACTCTGCACTTATATTAAAAAGAAAAGTATTAGTTTTGAGGAAAGACCACAATTAACAAAACCACTTGTAAGTTACAAAATAGAAAAACGGAAGATGGGAGAGAAAGAATAATATTTACAAAGCACAAGAAAGCACTATTCTTCTAAGTTATGATAGTATAACAAGGTCTATATTCACATACTAATTTCTAAATTTTAACAAAGCCAAATCCAGGAAATAAAGGCTTGACATTCTCCTCTCTAAAGTGTCAGCACACTTCTTAGTCTCATTGTTATACAATAGCAAATATTTTCTCTCTCAAGTGTTCATTCTTGCATACATTGCAACTAAGTAACTGAGGCAACCTCCAAAACAAAAGATGTAAGCAAATAGATCTTATAATTTCATACGTTAGAGGTTTCATATTGTGTAGAATACTTAAAACAAACCAACAGTAAATATTTAGGAAGATCATAGAATCATAGAATATTTGGTGTTGGAAGGAACCCACAAGTATCAGCGTCCATCTCCCGGCTCCAAACGGGACTACCTAAAACCCAAACCCTATGCCTGACAGAGGTGTCCAAATGCTCCCTGTGGTCCAGTAGCCTGGGGCTGTGACAACTGCCCTGAGGAGCTAGTTCCATGCCCACCACACTCTGGTGCAGAACACCCAGCCTGACCCTCCCCTGATGCAGATCCATGCTGTTCCCTCGGGTCCTGTCACTGTCCCCAGAGAGCAGAGATCAGCGCCTGCTCCTCCTCTCACTTGTGAGGAAGCTGTAGGCTGCCATGAGGCCTCCTATCAGCCTCCTCTTCTCTGGGCTGGACAAACCAAAGCACCTCATCTGCTCCTCAAACATCTTTCCCTCCAGACCCTTCCCCGTTTTTGTAGCCCTCCATTGGATGTCTGCTAAAAGCTTTATGTCCTTCTCATATGGTGGCACCCAAACCTCCACCCAGTGCTCGAGGTGAGGCTGTACTTGGCAGATCAGAGCAATGCCTTCCCTTGCCCGGCTGGCAGTGCTGGGCCTGATGCACCTCTGAGCACAGCTGGCACTTTTGACTGCCAGGGCACACCTCTGTCTGATGTTCAACTTGCCATCAGCCAGAATCCCCAGATCCCTTTCTGCAGGGCTTCCCTCCAGCCTCTCGTCTCCTAGTCTGTAGATATTTCCAGGGCTGCTGTGTCCCAGGTGCAGAATTTGGTACCTACTCTTGTTACAATTCACATGGTTGGTGGTTGGCCAGCCCTCCTGTTTGTGGCAATCTCTCAGCAAGGCCTCTCTACCTTCAAGTGAGTCAACAACTTCTCCCAATTTAGTACCATCTGGAAACTTACATTCAAGGCCTAAGTCCAGATCATTTATAAAAACAATGATGAGAACTGTCCCCACAAGGGAGCCCTGCAGAAACCCCCTAATAACTTGTCACCAGCCAGATATAATCCCATTTACTGTAACCCTTTGAGCCCAAACCATCAGCCAATTGTTTATCCATTGCATTATTATTATTATTATTATTATTGCCTAGCTGTATGCAGAACATGCTCTCCAGTAGAATCCTGTGAGAAACTATCCAAAGCATTGCTGAAGTCCAAGTCCATGAGCTGGCAGTGTGCTCTTGCAGCCAGGGCTGCATTAAAAGAGGGGTGGCCTGTAGGGAGAGGGAGGTGATTGTCTTCCTCTTCTCTGCCTCACCTGGAGTACTGTGCCCAGGCCTGTGGCCCCCAGTATTGAAAGGATGTGGAGCTGCTGGAGTGGGTCCAGAGGAAGGCCACCAAAATGATCAGAGGGCTGGAGCACCTCTCCTATGAGGAAAGGTTGAGGGAATTGAAATTGTTTAGCTTGGAAAAGAGAAGGCTCTGGGGAGACCTCATTGCAGCCTTCCAATACTTAGAAGAAACTTACAAGCTGGAGGGGGTCCAACTTTTTACAGAGGTGGATAATGATAGGACAAGGGGGAATGGACTAAAACTGAAATAGGGTTTAGAGTGGATGTAAGGAAGGAACTCTTCCCTGAGAGAGTGGTGAGGCACTGGAACAGGCTGCCCAGAGAAGCTGTGGATACTCCATCCCTGAATGAGTTCAAGGACAGACTGGATCCTGGGCAGTTTGATCTAGTGATCTAGTTGTTGGCAACCTGGTCCATGGCAGGGGTGTTGAAACTAAATGATTTTTGAGGTCCCTTCCAACCCAAGCCATTCTATGTTTCTATGATTCTATGATTAGGAAGTTGTGGGGAGGAGTGCAGTTAGGACATCTAACTTAAACAGACCAGTGGGGTATTCCATACCATATACATTCATATCATGGTCCTCCCCCTGCTTTCTGGAGAGGGAGAGAAACTGCGGCTTGCATGTCTTTTTTTCCTCATCTGGGCTGGGCTTGCATGTGGGTGAGAAACTGCCTTTCTCATAAGTCACAGCTTTCCAATTATCAGTATTATTACCCTTATATCCCCTTTGCATTTTTATTATCTCTTGTTCCTTAGCTATTTTAGTAAAATAGTTTCTATCTTGAGTTCTACCTGTTTTCTCTTTTCTCGGTTCCCCCCTCCATCCCACTGATACCGGCCGCTGGCAGTACGATGGCAGGCCTGAGCCTCTGTTGTGTGGGGGTCGTGGGTGAGTGACTGTTGGGAGCTACCAGGGTTTAAACCACCATAGTCACCCTCCTGAATGGGAAAAGCAGAGCCCCTGATGTGGGGCAAGACAAGTGCGGAGTGGATGGAACTGGGAGTGACAGCTGCAAACTCCCCTGCACATACAAATCAGGCCCAAGTAAGTTTGGCAACCCAGGAGGGCAGAGAACAGGGTGGCCCAACAGGGTATGATGCATCAGAGGAGTGTGGTGTGGCTGTTTGTGCAGCGAGCAGGGTAGAGTGAGCAGGGAGGATGAAGTATGCCTCCTCACTAGAGAAAACAGCTTTCCTATTGGTGGTCTCATCTCATGAGACAGTTGATCTTACCATGGTCTCCACTAGACAAAAATCTCTCTCCACAAAGAATGTGGCGACCTAGAAGGAGAGCATGCCCAATAGTGTGACTGTTCTGCTCTCTGGCTGCAGGGAGTGACTGAGCTTGCTGCCAGCGGAGGGTGGTGTGGATACTGTCTGTGTGATTTTTGAGCAGGTGGAAGATCTGCTTAGCCTGGCGGCAGAGCTCAAGGAGGAGGTGGAGATATTAAGGAGCATCAGGGAGTGTGAAAAGGAGATAGACTGGTGGAGTAACTCCCTGGTGTGCCAGAGGGAAAGGCACTGGGGGGATACCCCCCAAATAGTGGTGGACCCTCTGCCCTGTCAACTTCAGGCAGATGGAGGAGACCTAAGAGATGTGAAGGGTTGGAAGCAAGTCCTTGCTTGGCATCATAGGCAAACCCTCTGCCTACCGACCTCGTTCCACCCAGGTGTCCCAGCATAACAGATTTGAGGCACTGGAGCTTGAAGGGGAGGTAAGTGAGGATGAGGTGGAAGGCCCACCTAGGAGGTTGTCTAGTGCGAAGTAGTCAACTCCATGTCTCAAAACTGCCTCTGCCAAGAAGGAAAGATGGGTTTGTAGGCTATTCCCTTCTTAGGAGAATGGAGGGCCCGATATGCTGACTGGACCCAAACCTGACGGAAGTGTGCCACCTCCCTGGGGCCCAGGTCAGAGACATCACTAAAAAAATCCCCTATCCCAGTGGTATCAGGAAAGGATACTAAATGGACCAGGAAAACCCACCTATTCAATATGTGGCTCAAAGGTTGGTGCCATCACAGGGACTTTGTTTTTTTTTGACCATGTGGAGGTTTACTTGTCACCAGGCCTGGTATGGGACCCACCTGTCAGAGAGGGGGAAACGGATCTTAGCCCAGGAGGTGGCAGGGCTCGTGCAGAGGCCTTTAAACTAGTTATGCAGGGGGAAGGGGATAAAAAAAGGCCTCTTAGTGCTGAGCCCAGAGGAACAGTGCCAGGGTTGGGGTTGAGGCCAGAGGCTACAGAAACCATAGGAGAAGGCAACAGGTGAAATCAAGGGGAATACTTCAAAGAAATTAAGGAATTATCCTCCAAGATAGCAACAAGACTGGCTGTGCAGTTGAAGTTCCTCTGCACCAATGCACACTGCTTGGGAAACAAACAAGATGAGCTGGAAACCACCGTGCTACTGGAAAGCTATAATGTGATTGCCATCACCGAAACCTGGTAGGATGAATCCCATGACTGGAGTGTAGCTATCGATGGCTACAGGCTGTTCAGAAGGGACAGGTGAGGAAGGAGGGGAGGAGGTGTTGCCATTTGCATCTAGGGAGGAATAGATTGTGCAGAGCTGTCCCTGAAGAATGGCAATGAGCAGGTAGAAAGCTTATGGGTTACAGTAAGAGACCATGGCAACAAATGGAGCCTGGTGGCTGGTGTCTACTACAGGCCACCTGATCAAGTGGAGCTTGTTGGTGAAGCCTTCTTTCTCCAGCTACAGGAGGTGTCCAGATCACCTCTTGTCCTGCTGGGAGACTTCAGCCACCCAGACATCCACAGGAAAAGTAACACGGCGGGCCGTATTCAATCCAGGAGACTCCTGGAATGCATCGAGGGTAAATTCTTGACCCAAGTAATAGACAGCCCCTCCAGGGGGGATGTAACATTAGATTTATTGCTCACCAACACAAATGAAATGATTGGTGACATCAGGATTGGGGGCTGCCTGGTCTCTAGCAATCATGAAATGATAGAGTTTACACTCCTGAGGGATATGGGGCAGACAAGGAGCAAAATTAAAATGCTAAATTTTAAGAAACCGATTACCTTCAGGGACTTAGTTGACAAAACCCTGGGTGCAGGAAGTCAGGAAAAGAAGGCACAGATGTTGAAAAGATGTTGAAGAGCACTGGTCCCAAGACATATCCCTGGGGGACACCACTTGTGACCGGCCTCCACCTGGACGTAGGGACCTTGACTACAACACTTTGGCTGCGACCCTCCATCCAGTTATTTATCCAGCAAACAGTCCACCCATCAAATCCATATCTCTCCAGTTTAGAGATAAGGCTGAACAAGCCTTATATGTAGTAGGGATAGTGTGGAGAAGTGGAAGAGCCATGTTAAAGGAAGTTGACAATAAACAACTAGGATACATGTTGCAATGTTTAGTTAAAGCCACAGATATCAGAGTGCAACCTTACTTTATTACTTATATAAGAAGTCATCAAGATTGTATGGGGCTTGCAATTGGCAACAATCACACTGATCAATTAGTTTCTCAAGTGTGGATTGGCCCTCCAGTAAATTATTTTGCGAGAGCACATCTGACTCTGAAGCAACTGCTTCAAAAACAAAAAGGGGGAGAGGTCTCTTCCCCATCTGAA
>VXAV01007227.1:26861-37193 GCA_013399715.1 Alectura lathami | reverse complement strand
ATTTTTTTTTTTTTTTTTTTAAATTTGAGGATTTTTTTTAATTTGCTTTACTTTGTTAGATTTTGTAGTTTGAAATTCAGGAAAGGTGCTTTGTCTTTATTTGTGCAATGAAAGAAGTGTTGCAGAACTACTAAAATGGCTGAAATAAAAACCTCAATGTAAATGTTCAATTTTTGTGATGTGGGATTTTTGTGGACTTTTTTAAATGCCTAAATGCAGAGATTTTCAAAATAAATCAGATGTGAATAGTACAAAAATTAAGTAATATTTCCCTTATTTTCCTGTTATTATTATTATTATTTTTTTTTTTCCCAGGGAGGTTTGGAAGAGCAATGTTTCCACAAGGATGATTATTGTTGTTGGAAAACTTGGTTATATTTCTATCTTTCCCCTTCGATTCCTGTGTAAAAATAAATGCTCACCAACTCATAGTCTGTCTTCTTCCTAGCATGTAATTTAACAAATTGTGAGCTGAAATGAAAATGGAAATCAAACAGGAGTTAAAAACTTTTGAAACCACATTTTTAATGTTAAAAATGTTCTAAATATCAGAATCCTGAGAAATATTTTCAAGATTAATTCATAACTGAAACCTCAAATCATGATTAAAACTCTAAAATACACCTGTACTGCAATCAGAGTGATAAAATTATATATAAACTATCTGGAAACTACTTCAGCTTCTTACCAGAAGTAATTGAAATGAATAAAATAGAGGTAATTTCCTTTTCCTAAAATTTGTCACTTCTTGTTTTAGATACTATACTATTAATCCCAGGAAAACTGATGGGAGAAGTAATATTATCCTTAACAGAGTTACATTTTAATAATGTTCTGTGACTAAACCATGGGGCCATTCACACATTCAATGTTGTGAAGAAGAAGTTCTGAATAACTCTTGAAGTGAACATCATACATTCTGTGCAGAGGTTGCGGCAGTTGTTCTCAGGAGAAAAAAATATTTTGATTTATGTAGTTACAGACTACCTTACATTTCACACACAAGGTAGTGAATTAAGTGTTGACTCGGCATCTTTACTCTACAGTTCTTATATTTTCAGTATTTGATGACGGATTCCTAATAATGACTTTATTATACTTCAGTTGCCCAAATGTTGCAACAATGAACTCTCTAAAGGAAAAAAACATCCAACTAAATAAATAAATAAATAAACCAAAATCAATATCCCCCCAAAACAAAACAAAACAAAACAGACAGGACATGGTTCCATTGCACGTTAAAAAAATTACAGCAATTTGCTCCTGATTTTATTCAACAGAGCACAATGCTATTGATTTTGAAAAAAAATACAAAACAAATAGGTTTGCTGATTATTGTTACAAAATGAAGAAATTAACCAACTATTCATCTTGATAATCTATTTCCTTTAACTGGCTACCAGGAAGGACTGTGGAATATGCTGAATTACTTACTATTTTCCACATTGCACAAGAGCCATAGAATTATTTTCCAGAAAATGCTGCCTCTTATGCAGATTACATAGTGGATCTGCCTTCAGTACAAAAATATGCTGTTTAAAAAATACATATTTAAATGCTAAAAATCTGTCATGTATAGGCTATTGTTTAGCAAAGGAAACCATCATCTGAGAGCATACTACTGATTTGTGATAGACTCCAAATAAATACTCTGACCTTTGATTTGGACACTGGTCACATGAAAACATAACACAGGTTACAATTTAAAAAGCCATCTGTGTCTATAAAAGCATAAAGTATCTGATTATAAGTGACTCTTCTGTGGCAAAACTAAAATATCTATTTCTCCGAGAGAAAGAAACAATTACCACAGGTAGAAATGTGAGTGTATATTCTTTTAGGACTTAGGGCATTTAGAGCTCAGCCACAACGTGTAATGAACTAAAGATGCTACTAAGCACTAAGAGTTGAATCTACATTCCTATTTTTTAACTGCACTATGCCTCAAGTATTCATTTAAGTTTTAAAATCTTCATTGGTATCTGGTAAGTTGGTCCAATAAGAATTTATTTCAACATAGAAAAAGTCAGTGACTAAGTGGACCTGCTGTGTCTTTGAGAGCAATCTCCAAAACTTTGATTTCATGAAGAAGATAATTTTGAGAGTCACAGCAAGATAGTCCAATAAGCTAGGCAAATGAGAAGATGGTTATGCGTTTCCCTTTACCTGGTTTTGGGAAGGAAAAATTGTTAAACTGGAACTTTGCAAGCATACCCAAATACATATACCACGTTCCTTACATGCTGTTGGTGATATGTTGTCTAACTGAGTGTTCCTAGATTTGCGTCAAATTTCTTGAGAAGACTAAGAGTTTTATAAATATGCATTTAAACACTTCCTGTGTAAGGTATTCAATTCCCTGTTAAGTGAGAAGTTAACACTTGAACTCAGTCCATAATACACTTCATATGACTGCTCTGTGAGTTATTTTCTTACTATGATGAGTAAGTAATAAAATATCCAGTCATGTTACAAAACACATGTACTTTATATAATGCATATATATAATGCATATATATTTTATAAATATTATTATATGTATGTATAAATTGGGTAGTTTTGTAAAACAGAGCTTTATTTTTGGGGAGGGAGTAGATGTTATCGAACACAAATATTCTAGCTCGAGCCTCCCGAAGCAGTGTACCTCAGGTGGAAAAAGATGTGTTCATACAACAGCAGATAGTAGTTGTGATACCTATAGAGAAGCCCACAAAGGCCAGTTGAGCAGTGTGTTTTAGGAAAGAATTCAGGGCCAAGTTTTGGGCTACATCATCCGTTCAAGTTTCTCAATATTAACCCTTCAGGTTTTGGATATATACTAATCTTCACAGATGCATCCCTGAGGACTTATCTATGATTTACAGGACATTCAGAGTGTATTTAGACCATGTGAACCTCTATCTTCTGTCACATCTGCACATGACAACTGGTAGTGGACTTCCTTGACTGAATTCTAATGTCAGAATACCTACAAAATACAGGTAGTGACTCTAATGGTTGTAGGTGTCAAGAGTAGTGGTCAATGGCTCAATGTCCGAACAGAGATCAGTGATGAGTGGTGTCCCCCAGGGATTTGTGCTGGGACTGATACACTTCAATATCTTCATCAGAAACATTGACAGTGGGATAAAGTGCACCCTCCACAAGATTGAGGATGACACCAAGCTTTGTGGCGCAGTTGATTTGCCTGAGGGATCCCTGATATCAGTACAAGCTGAGGAACAAAAAGGATTGAGCAGAGCCCTGCTGAAAGGGACTTGGGGGTACAGGTGGACAACAAGCTGGGCACGAGCCAGCAGTGTGCCCTCACAGCCCAGAAACCCAAACTCATCGTGGGCTGCATCAAAAGAAGCGTGGCCAGCAGGGCAAGGGAGGTGATCCTGATCCTCTGTGCTGGTGAGACCTCCCCCAGATTACTGCACCCGGATGTGGAGTCCTCAGTACAGGAGCGGCATGGACCTGTTGAAGCATATCCAGAGGAGGGTCACAACAATGATCCATGGGATGGAACTCCTTCACTGTGAGGACAGAGTGAGAGAGTTGTGGCTGTTCAGTTTGGAGAAAGAAGGGGACAGATGCTTTAGCAAGGTCTATTGTGATAGGACATTGGGAAATGGTTTAAAATTGAGAGAGGGGAGATTTAGACTCGATACAAGGGCAAAGATTTTTTGTGGTAAGTGTAGTAAAGCAGTGGAAGGCATTGCCCAGGGAGGTGGTGGAGACCTTCAAGGTGAGGCTGGACAGGGGTATGAGCAACATGATCTAGCTGTGGATGTCCCTGTTTATTGCAGTGGAGTTGGACTAGATGACTTTTAATGGTACCTTCCAACTCAAAAAATTCTCTGATACTAGATTGTTAGCGGGTGCTGGGTAGAGGTGGCAGGGATATCACCTGTGAGAATAGTCCAGGGGCTACCTTACACTGGGCACAGTTGACTCCAGCTATCTTCAGGTAAGACTCACTGTAGGACACAATCAAGACCATTACCTATGTGTGATGTCTCTGAAAAAAATTATTTAAATGAGTGCAGAACACAACAAAGGAAACAGACGGAGGAGAGGGATCAAAAGTACTGGAAAAGAGTAGAGAAAACACTATGGTCAGAGATGGATGAGAAAGAAGTATGCTATGATGGAGCAGATCTTTATCCTGCAGTGCTTGAGGGATCCACACTGGAGCAGATGAATAATTTCTCAAGTGCACTTCCATGGGCAGTTGTCATGGTTTCTAGCATAGCTGAATTTGTAAATGCTGACCAAGAAGGGATTCTACGAAGTTGTTGGGGGGGAAGTGGAGCTAGGGCATCTAACTTACATTGACCTATGAGTTATTCCATACCACAGATATCACATCATGGCCCTCCCCCTGCTCTCCGGGGAGGAGGAAAGCCAAGGTTTACGGGGCTGCTTCCGGGTCTCAGGGCTGGCTGGCTTCAGTTGGGCTGGCGCGTGGGTGAGAACTTGGCTTCATGTAAGTCAATTTTTTTACTTCAGTACCCTTACATTCCTTTTGCATTTCTGTTATCTTTTGTTCCTTAGCTACTTCAATTGTTATCTTAACTTTCAAGTTCTACCTTTTATTTTCCTCTCACTTCCCTCCCCCATCCCACTGATACTGGCTGCTGGCAGTACTCTGGCAGCCCCGGGCATTTTTTTCCTGCCTGAGGGAAGGGAGAGTGAGAGACTGTTGTGGGTTATTGTGGGTTAAACCACAACAACAGTGTTGCTCATGGGAGATCCCATCCTGTAGCAGAGGAAGGAGTAGGAAGGAGCAGCAGAGAGAAACAGTTATGGGGTGACTATAAACACCTTCCATCCCTCTGCACTGCTCGTAGCATGGAGAGATGTCTAGAGTGAAGGAAAAGATAAGCCTGGGAAGGGAGGAAGGAAAGCTCTTTTGATGTTTGCCATTTTGTTTCCCCAAAATGAAGTATGTTTAGTCAGCAACAGTAATTGGTAAGCAATCTCCCTGTCTTTATCTTGACCCATGATGTTTCTGGGACAGTTACCTCTCCTTTTAGTAGCTAATATGGTGCTGTGTTTTGGATTTAGGATGAAAAAGATGTTGATAAAACATGAATGTGTTAGTTGCAGAGCAGTGCTTGCACTAAGTCAAGGACATTTTAGCTTCTCATACTGCCCTGTCAGCAAGGAGGCTAGGGGTACTCAAGAAGATGGGAGGGGACAGAACCAGGACAGCTGACCCTTACTGTCCAAAGGGATACTCCATACTATATGATGTCATACTGAAGAGTAAAACTAGGGGGAGTTGGCTGGGGGAGGCTTTGTGGTCAGTGGATGGTGAGCATTGCATTGTGCGTCACTTTGTCTACGTATCCTTTTATCATTATCATTATTGTCATTATTCCTTCATTTTCCATCATATTACATCATGTTGAAATCATGCTAAACTATTCCTATTTCAACCCACAGGTTATACTTTTTTTTTTTTTTTTTTTTTTTTTTTAAGTTATCAATTCACTTCTCCATCCCGTTTGAAAGGGAGTAATGAGTGAACAGCTGTGTGATGCTTAGCTTCATGCCAGGTTAAACCACAAAGATCAAAGATCTAGAGGCAAGAAATAAACCGTCAGTTCTAAAATCTAATTCTTCTACAAAGTATAGTATACAAGACTGCCTTTTTCATTTGTCTTCGTAATTGAAAAAAACAAGTTCAGATGAATTGAAACAGAAACCCAAAGATGTCGGTTGAATGCCAACTTATAGGCACATTGATATGCTGTAGTCATTGCTGAAATAATGACAAAACCCACCTACACAGAAGAGAAAGGGAAAATTTTCTATCATATTTTTTTCTCATAACATTTACTCTTTTTAATAAAACCAAAGACTCATAACATGTAATTTAATACAATTACTGTTTAAAGATCTCTTTTGAAGATATTGTGCTCTTATTCAGTTTTCCCTTTGATAACACGATAGCTTCACATATTATTATTATTACTACATATTTTTTTTATGCCTCATCAGCACTGGTCAAGACTTGGGTCTTTGTTTGGATTTCATTAACACAATCACCATTTTCCAGTACCAAGTTGCTATCAATATCTTCTTCTCTCTCCCACACCAGAGCTTGGATCTATAAGATAGTGGAACTTCTGAAGCAAGGGGAGGCTTCTCCTTTTGCCCCAAACAGAGATAAGAGTCAAGTCCCCCTCACCCTGCAAGCATTCAACTTCCATCAGATTGGAAGTTTGCTTATCTTTCTCTCTTGCCTGAGCACCAGGACGGGGCTGTCTGTCTGTCTGTGCCACCACATGATATCGGGGATCAATTTCTCTCTGACTGCTGATACATCTCATCCTGGTGACTTCCTCTCTCAGCTTGGTCAGCTGCTCAAAAAGATCATTAAGTTGGGAACACCTGTAACCACAACACCCCTCATCTACCTCAGTCCCTTGGGTGGCATCCAGATTTCGGTGCTCTCCACAGCCAAATGTCTGTGCAACATTCTCACTCCTCAGGAGGTTTGTCTAGGTGCATGTATCAGCCCAAATACTTTGTGAGTACCCTGTCTGCATTTCTGCCTCTGCTTGCCTGCCACCCTGGGTGATCACCATGTTGACCACTGAAGAGTAACGCACCCTGCTCGCCCTCCCTACTCAAACAACCTGCACGAACTGGCAGGACAGTGGCTCTGGCAAAGAGTGGAGTCGGGACACTGGACTTCAGGAGGGCAAACTTCAGGCTGTTTAAGGAATTGTTGGAAGACATCTCCTGGGAAACTGTCCTTAGGGACAAGGAATCACAGCAGAGCTGGCAGCACTTTAAGAACGTCTTTCCAAGAGCACCAGAGCTCTCCATCACATAGAACAAGAAATCAGGCAAAGGAGGCAGGAAGCCAGCATCGCTGAGCAAGGACCTGCTGGTCAGGCTGAGAGAAAAGAAATAGAAATATAGGTGGTGGAAACAGGGTTGGGTGGCCTAGGAGGATTTCAGTGATGCTGTCAGGATATACAGGGATAGGATCAGGAAGGCCAAGGCACAGATGCAATTAAGCTTGGCAAGGGATGCAAAAAACTGTAAGAAGGATTTCCTTAGCTACATGGATCAGAAGAGACAGGCAAAGGAGAGTGTACCCCTTCTGATGAATGAAAAGGGGAAAGTGGCCTCCTCAGATGTGGAGAAGGCTGAGGTACTTAATGAGTTCTTTGCCTCTGTCATGGTTTTTCACAGGTATTCCATACCATGTCATTATGTAATAAGCTGACAAATGTGGGAGGGCAGCAAAGGGGAAACTACAGTTCCCTGGTTTAGTAGATGTCTCTGCCCATGGCAGGGTGTTGGAGCTACATGATAGTTAAGGTCCCTTCTAACCCATACTATTCTACAATTCTGTAATTTTATGATTCTGTTTGCATGTATCTTTCCTTCTTACCTGGGGAGGAATGAGAGATATCTCTCTACACCCATTCTTCAGACTTGATTTCCTAGATTTTTCTTNTGTCTCTTTTTTTTCTTTCTTTCTATCTTTCTCTCTTTCTTTCTGTCTCTTTCTTTCTTTCTTTCTTTCTTTCTTTCTTTCTTTCTTTCTTTCTTTCTTTCTTTCTTTCTGTCTCTTTTTTTTCTTTCTTTCTATCTTTCTCTCTTTCTTTCTGTCTCTTTCTTTCTTTCTTTCTTTCTTTCTTTCTTTCTTTCTTTCTTTCTTTCTTTCTTTCTTTCTGTCTCTTTTTTTCCTTCTTTCCTTCTTTCCTACTTTCCTTCTTACCTTCTTTCCTTCTTTCTTTTTTCTTTCCTTCTTTCCTTTCTTCTTTCCTTCCTTCCTTCTATCATTACTTCTCTGTCTGTCTTGCTGTCTGTCTTTCTTACATAGACTAACACAATGTCTTGGGTTGGAAGAGACTTCAAAGATCATCTAGTTCCAACACCCCTGCCATGGACAGAGCTGCCAAACACTAACTCACTAGATCAAACTGCCCAGGAACCCATCCAACCTGGCCTTGAACACAGACAGGGATGGGGCATCCACAACTTCTCTGGGCAGCCTGTTTCAGTGCCTCACCAGTGCCTCAGTGAAGAACTTCTTCCTAACACCCAAACTAAACCACCCCTAGTTCATTTTAGTCCATTTCCCCTTTTCCAACCATTATCTGCCTGCATAAAAAGTCGGTTCCCCTCCTGCCTGTAAGCTCCATTTAAGTATTGGAAGGCCACAATGAGGTCTCCACAGAGCCTTCTCTTTTCCAAGCTAAACAATCCCAACTCCCTCAACCTTTCCTCACAGGAGAGGTGCTCCAGCCCTCTGATCATTTTGGGGGCCCTCCTCTGGACCCACTCCAACAACTCCACATCTCTTCTGTACTGGGGGGCCCCAGGCCTGGACACAGTACTCCAGGTGAGGCCTTCCAAGGGCAGAGTAGAGGGGGGCGATCACCTCCCTCTCCCTGCTGGCCATCTCTCTTTTGTTGCAGCCCAGGATACCATTGGCTTTCCTGGCTGCAAGACCGCAATGCCGGCTCATGTCCACCTTTTCGTAAATCACGACGCCCAAGTCCTTCTCCGCAGGGCTGCTCTCAAGGAGTTCTTCTCCCAGTCTGTACACACCCCTGGGATTGCCCCAACCCAAGTGCAACACCTTGCACTTGGCCTTGTTGAACCTCATCAGGTTCTCGTGGGCCCACTTTTCCTGCCTGTTCAGGTCCCTCTGGATGGCATCCCTTCCTTCAGGGGCATCAACTGCACTGCTCAGATTAGTGTCATCAGCAAGCTTGCTGAGGGTGCACTCAATCCCACAGTCTAAGTCATTGATAAAGATGTTGAAGAGCACCGGTGCCAAGACGGACCGCTGGGGGAAACTGCTTGTGACCAGTCTCCACCTGGACATAGAGCCGTTGACAGCAACACTTTGACTACGACCATCCAGCTAGTGCTTTATCCAGGGAACAATCCATCCATCAAATCCATATCTCTCCAGTTTAGAAATAAGCATATGGTGCAGAACAATGTCAAAAGCCTTGCACAAGTCCAGGTAGATGACATCTGTCACCTTTCTTTGGTCCGTTGATGCTGTCACTCCATCATAGAAAGCCACCAGATTGGTCAGGTATGACCTACCCTCGGTGAAGCCGTGCTAGTTGTCTTGGATCACCTCCTAATCTCGCATGTGCCTGAGCTTCTCCTCCAGGAGTATCTGCTCCATTATCTTCCCAGGCACAACATGAGGCTCACCGGCCTGTAGTTCCCCTGGTCTTCCTTTCTCCCCTTCTTAAAAATGGCGTGATGTTTCCCTTTTCCCAGGCACCGGGGACCTCACCTGACAGCCACGACTTTTCAAATATGATGGAGAGCGGCTCGGCAACCACATCAGCCAACTCCTTCAAGACCCTGGGATACATTTTGTTTATGAGTCCCATAGACTTGTAAACATTCAGTCTCATAATGTGGTCTCTGACTTGCTCTGCAGTTACACTGGGAAGGATTTTGCTTCCCCCATCCCCACTTGGATTTTCAGGGACATGAGAGACCTGGGCAGCCTGACCAACAGTGAAGACCGATGGAAAAACTCATTAAGTACCTCAGCCTTCTCCACATCAGAGGAGGCCAGTTTTCCATTCATCACTGGGTGTACACTTGCCTTTGCCTGTCTCTTCTGCCCTATGTAGCTAAAGAAACCCTTCTTGCTGTTTTTTACATCCCTCGCCAAGCTTAATTCTGCCTATGCCTTGTCCTTCCTAATCTCATTGCTACATATCTGAACACCATCTCTGTAATATGCCCAGGCCACCCATTCCTTTTTCCACTCCGTATACTTTTCCTCCTTTTCCCTCATCTTGACCAGCAGGTGCTTGCTCAACCATGCTGGTTTCCTCTCTCCTCAGCCTGATTTTTTATTCCGGGGGAAGGAGAACTTTGTGCTCTCAGAATGATTTTCTTAAATCGTTGCCAGCTCTGCTCTGATCCCTTGTCCCTAAAGACAGTTTCCCAGGAGACGTCTTCCAGCAACTCCTTAAACAACCTGAAGTTTGCTTTCCTGAAGCTCAGTATCCTGACTCCACTCTTTGCCAGGCCCACGCTCCTCAGGATCACAAATTCAACCAGGGCATGGTTACTACAGCCCAGACTGCCTCCAGTCTTAACCTCTTTGACCATCTCTTCCACGTTTGTGAGCACTAGGTCTTCACACTTCTTATAATTTGTACCAAAATATTTATATATATATTTTTACTTGTGAATATATACAATATTATAACTGAATAANTGTAAGAGAGAAGTTAATATTGTTATATTAAAAAGAATTAACTACATGAAGGATGAAAAATTAAGACACTTTTGGTGTTCATAAAAGAAATGTAGGCCAATAAGGAAAATTTT
>VXAV01007226.1:53706-68262 GCA_013399715.1 Alectura lathami | reverse complement strand
CATTAATTTTTCTGATTTTTTTTTTTTTTTTTTTTTTTTTAATTAGGGAAAATGGGTCTTACTATCAAAGAGAAAGATCTTGCCAGATGTGTGACAGCTGCAGCTGTTACTTCAGGTATATGACCCAGGAGCTATCAGAAGTCAGCTCCCCAGCTATTGTGTATGTATAAAGGAAAAAGGTACAAAACATAACCTCACAAATTGAAAAAGATTTTTTCTCTACTATCTTTTTCCTTTCTTTGAGATTCCTCTGCCTATTGCATGTTGATCAAGAACATACTTATGTTCTCTTGCAACATTTTCAAAGGGCTACACCAGGTTCTATGGCTCAAAAGACAAATAATTAGGGTGCACAATACAGTAAGCCACTCCCATAGCCCTGATCTCGCCTTGGCCTAAAAAAGCCTGAAAGAAAATGATGTGCTTTATGTAGCTTGCCACCGATATAACCGGACTAAACTTTAAAATGTTAAATAATGTGGGATGAGAATACACCAGGGTGAAAATAGTCTGGTAATGATCACTACTGGCGAGAGGACATCCTCAATCAGTCTTCTTTAACAGGCTGTGACACTAACCTCCGATGCTGTGTCAGTATACAAAATGCCTTGTTGCCTGTTAACTGAAGTTTTCCTGCTTAACAATCCTGTGCTTCTCACGGTGGAGAGGAACACTCCCTGCAAACAACACAGGAAGCCAATATCCATTGGCAAAAGTGAAACCAGACCAGAGAATGGTGCAAATGATTTTCCACATCTTTTATCAGTGAACTACAAACAAACATATTATTCCTCTTTTTTTCATTGGCATAGAAAGCTTAACATAGTTACCATTCACAGAAACAAGGAGAAAAAGATTCTGATAACCTGTTCCTCACTACTTTTGCTTAATAACACAGTTCTTCAAGCAGTCATCTACTATATGGAAATCTCAACTGAAAATGCCTGCTCTACCTGAACATTATTTAACCCCTCATCTCCCAGAAACTCTAATGCTACAGGGAGATTGTTGATAAGTACCTTTCTGTCTCTCTTGATGAAACTTTTTACTACTTTTAATAAATATTCATATGCTCAATGAGCCAGAGACAGTAAAAATGACTCTATTCCCCATTTGTTGAAGCAATTTAAATGGGGAACCCAAGTTCTAATTACTATACTAATGAATATTTATGCATTGTATACAAAGTGGAACTATGTCAACAAAGAAGGCGTCTGAAAGTGCTGTGATTGAGGTACCTGCGGGAAAGGAGAAGAGATGCAGGTTCAAGTGAGGTTTGTCCTCCCTTGCCATGTGAGCCGATTAATTTAATAGTTTTTTCATTGAATGAAGAAGGCCTGACTCACTGCTGTGAATTCATCTCAAAAAACAGCTCTGGATATAACTGTTTAGTTCTTTTCATCTAAATCAACTGCGATCCCATAGTTACGGTTAGGCACTTCCAGCTAGGCACACCCTTCACAAACCGCCTGTAGGTGCCCACCATGCAGTCTCAGTTTCCCTGTTTCTGGAAACAGTTGCAGGTAAGAGCTATTAGGAGCCTGCACTTTTTCATTGCACAACATTATGCCAGCAACTGCCACTTCCGGGGTCTGTCTCCAGTCACAGTCACCACAAATCGATTTAAACACAGAATGGTCTCAACAACCAGACCCCAAATGACTTCATGCTTTGTTGGTCACGAGCAATGTCTCACTCTCTCACACCCAGGAAGTCGCTGCATAGTGAAATACAATGCTGCAAGGCACTTGGTGAAGCACAACTTAACAAATAAAACAAATAGTATGTGGTAACTTATGGCTCTGTCAGCACGGCCTCCACAGAATGCATTCTAATAGTCTAATAAGAATGCAAAATGACTGAGTGGAGGTGACAGTAATGAGGTCTGACTCAGAAAAAGGGAAGTATCCCTTCCTTAGAAAGCATGAATGGGAAATGCTGACAGTTGGGGAGTGCCCAGCGACGTAGAAATGAGGAATGAATGAGACTCACTTGAATAATTAATGATTGCCCTCAGGCTGCACTCACCTAATAGTGAAGGTGCATGTATTTGCTTTTTCACATTTTTTAAATCTGCTAATAAAGTACCATTTAACTCCTTGATAAAGTTGCTAGTGATGACTGTAAGCATACACATCGTTACACGTACATTTTACATCCAAATATTTTGATAATATTTTCCTCTGAATTCTGCATCAATATCCTCAGTCAGGACTTTAAGACACTCACTAGAAGATTAAAAACCAACCAAAAACCAAACCACCACAGCCAAAAATGGAGGAACTTAACTAGGATCACAACCAAGAAACAGTGCTCAGAGAAGCCTGTATCGATACCTAAGAATTTTTTCTGTTGGTTGGTACAGGAAAGAGAGCAGCAAGGAGCATCAAAAAGTTCAGAAGTGACACCGATATGCTGAAAATAAATATTTTGCAGTAGATTATTGGAACTGCTTTGTTACAGTGTTACCCTGTGTTGGCCTGTTTTCAGTAAAGGCAGGGGACCAGTCCTCCTACAAGTAAATGCTTCACTGAGAAAAGGAACATGGCCTTCTGGAGCTACAGGCTACAATTTGTGTCCCAGTTCCCACAAACATAGAAAACTGTGCCTGTTTGCCATGCATACATTGCTTAACTGACAAAAGGTGGTACCACTTCCACTGCTGAAAGTACTACAGAAAAGATTACCTTATAAATTCATACGTTCCTTTAAAAATCAGATCTGTGTGGTAGGCTAACTGCAGTTTACTGTGAGCTGGGTCTTCAGCAGCAGCAATAACCACTAGCAAAAGCAACAGCCTGCAGTACAGAAAATCCACGTTCAGGAGAGCTGATAGGCTTTTATTTATCTTTTATTTGTAAATGAGACTTAAGAGTATACCACAGAGAAGTACAGAAATATTATGGCACAATTCAGGGAAAGTTTGTCTTCACACGGTTTTTATTTCTATGGTTTGATAATAGAGGTTACGTAATACTTCACACTACATAGTTTTTGATTTTTAGAATAGACGTCATTGTGGTTAGGCAGGTTTTTCAGACGTGGCATTCTATGGGAGATTAAAAAAATGAGAAACAAAGGGAAAGACTGTAGAAGCTAATCTTTTTTATTGCAACGGACATAAGATGGCTTTTTTAAAGTACAGGTGCCTGGAAATCACATTATTAGGGTAGGGAAAATCCCCAATATTTCCTTAAATGGCTCATCTTATACCTAATTGGAGACCAGCACACCTTGACTAAAATAAATTGCACGAGGTATTAATGTAGGGATATTGCATATACTTAAAAAGCTTGTTTTGTTCCAAATAACATGCATTTTTTCCATAAACAATTAACTACAGTAGCTAATTTTTCAGCTAAATGTGTATTCAAGAAAAAAAAAAAAAAAAAGACAACTGGCATAATTCCTTTCAGCAGCATTTTATGCACTTATTTTTTTCTTCTACTTTTAAACAGATGTCATCTTCAAAGAATGTATTTACTAGAGGAAAAAAACTGAAATTGGTAATTATGGGACAAAAATACACAAACATATGCCATGTACCTTTGTAACAGCTCTTCATCTGCAACACGGAGATAAAATTCTCTTCCGAAGTCAACCACAAACTTCAGATGCGGCATGAAACTTGGCAAAATTATTAGATATTCCTTAGACACCTACTTTATATTTCACAGAAAGACTTTAACCACTGAAATTTGCACTAGAGCTTCCAGTAACTCATTTTATCGGAATTTCAGACGTAGCTTAGTAATAATAAGAAACAATTACTAATTACATTAGAAATTATTGGTTAATGAATAAGAAATTTCTCTTTGGTGCTTAAAATCAGCTTTGTACCTCACTGAAAAGTCAGAACTAATGGAAGATGGGATGAGGAAACCTTACACATTTGCTGTAGTTTAATTTGTACTGATACTGGAATAGGGTTTTATTTTTATTCCAAGTAATTTCCCCCCCCCTTCCTGTCTTTGACCTTTTGTTGTTTGTTTGTTTTTCTTTCCCTATTAATTTCTATTCTTCTAAACAGGTTAAATGGTTCCGTTTTTGCTGTGTTTCTTTTCCATACGTTCACATATCCCAGTCCACTGTGTTACCTACCTGCCAAACTAAAAGGGTAAAATCATTGACAGTCTGGCAATTTTTACCCATTATTGTCCTATTAAAATTCAGCAGATGACTTTTTTCAAAAAATAAGCAATGACTTTCAGTCTTTCAACTCAAATTTACTTAAAAAAGCAAATAAAAATAACAGCAACAACAAAAAAAAACACCCCCTACAACAAAACAAACAAACGGAAAAAAACCCTTCTACAATTTAAAGAGATTTATTTTATCTTCAAGAATTGTACTAAGTGGTGTCTCTTGTGGTCTAGTTATTGGTAAGAGAAAAAGAGTTTGGGTTCTTATAGTTTAACACTTATTTGTAAAATGAAATAACTATGTTTATACACACAACACATAAATATTATCCCTACTTAATTTATATTCAGATTATACGTATAAATAGAGACTACTGCATTCATATGTAAAGATCTGTCTGGAAGAATTTACAAATTGCTGCTTTATTTATTTCTATTACAGTGTCTGTGACGTTATTTCTAATTTTCTTTGCTCCTGTGAAGCAGCATACTGAAATCTTAAGGGAAAAGAAAACATACAAATGCTATTACAGTACACATTTCTAAGCAGCAGGAAGTCTGTAGTAAGTGTCAGAGATTGATCAGGATTTTGTTCCATATATAAACAGCCACTATCAGCTGTACTGTGCCAAAAGGTCACACATGCATCATCTGTGCTGCATGTCTGACCACCTCACACCTTCAGGAAGGTAATAGGGAGCTTAAATTACTGAAAACAAAATGAAATTACTGAAAGCTTTTCAATACTGGTTAATCTCTGAAACCAGAATGACACCAGGATTTGTATATATTTCCAGTGGGAATGGTGAGCTGAATAAATTAAAATTTATGTGAATAGCTACAACTCAATGCATTTATAAAAACAGTGAAATATGCATACATGTGCCCCTGCCTAGATGCACAAAGACGAATTGCATGTGTGCCATGGATTTCAGACATGCACCACAGGATCCGAGAGAATGTTTTTAACCATTAAAATGTATAAGCAGGTTGCTAGCAAGAGTCGTGTGAAAGGGATTCATTTACAGACTGCCAAAATTACATGAAAACTCCTGAAACCTTTCAGAATGTACACCACAAGAACTGTATACATCATAACTATTTTGTATTCTGCACAGAGGGCAATTAATTGATTAATAACCACTTTAAGTATGAAAGCACTGAGTGAGGGACACTTCTAAATTATAATAATAAAATCCATGTTCTAGACTATCAGCATTTCCAAGACCAGCTAGGAATCTTGAACCAAAGACAGCCACTGCATGGTGCCAGGCTTGAATGAAGTCACTTCTTTGTACAGAACAGCTTCACTGCAGAAAATAAGGAATTTAGAGTAATTATAGCAACCTACAAAGATACTGTGAGTTGAAAGGATACGGATACAGCAATTCCACTACATTTTCAACAAAACAAAGTCCTCTGAGTCACAGATTTCTTCTCCCTCAACTCATTTAAACATGTAACTGCACTGGAAAGCAGTATCACTCACGCACTGGCTGCTACAAAGACCTACTTTTGCGACTGCCCCGCAAATCAGATGAGAATTTATCTTTCTGATACAGAGTTTGTCAATGACACTTACCTTGATGCCTCTCCACTATGCAGAATACCACTAATATTTCAAGGTGCATACCCTAAAATGCTCAGCTTTAATGAATAATCTAAATACTGCAACATGATCCCAGATGTCTTTCGGCTGTATGTAAACCTTGAAGATTTGGTGCATTTCATCTCAAGGAGGCAGGTGAATAACCAGTAATAGACAAACACTCACTCTGCTGTTCAGCACCACAGAAAGTGCCTCAGTGCTTAACGAACTGTAGTAAATTTGCTCTCAAATACATTCTGGACACCAGTCATAAGGATGTTTTGGCTAAACAGCTTTTTAAAAATAAGAA
The DNA here is from genome assembly GCA_013399715.1 of Alectura lathami. Lineage (NCBI taxonomy): Eukaryota > Metazoa > Chordata > Aves > Galliformes > Megapodiidae > Alectura > Alectura lathami. Next base: position 62,222 of record VXAV01007226.1, on the reverse strand, counting down.
TGCTTCTGAAAAGTGTTTTTAAATATTTTTCTGTCATTATGAATATGATTAGCCAATGCAGGTAAAAAAATATTTCTGCCACCTTCTGTGACTGTTTTGTGCTACACATAAACAATTACCATTGCCCCTTTTTTCAATCCTTATTCACAGTTGGCTAGTATTTTCTTAAAAATGTTCCTTTATACAAAAATATTCTTTATTAAGTGCCAATAATGTCTCCTAAAGGTACTGGGGATCGGCATACTTGTTTTAAATTTGTATAAACCCTTCATATATTTTTGGAGAAAAGAACATGCCTGACCAGAAGAAAGAGGAAAAAAAAAAAAAAAAAAAAACAGCGGAGTTCTGCTGTATAGGGATTTTAATTATGTAAATGCCATATAGTTATCTTTTCTCAAGGCTCTCAAAACACTCACTAGTGAATTCTGAGACAATGATATTCATAAAAGAATTAAACTCAAAAAAAGCATTACCTTCCAGCAACTGCTTTTCCCTACTGTAGTAAACAGACAACATAAATTTAACCAAACCAAATATTCAATAGACAGGTTTTAAAAATGATAGCCTTCTCTGCTTGAAGCATGTTCATAACCCCATTAATATGAATGAAAGTTAACCATGCACAGGAGGGAAAGAATACATTTTCTCTATGTATACTTGCTCTTCAGAATCTTTGAATATTTCATTTTAATAAATATATTTTAGAAAGACGTCTAGTTTATCAGAACAAAGGCTTTGGTTTCTGTTTTAAAATTACTGAGGCGCAAGATAAGACCAGAAAAGTTCACCCGGCCATGTATATTTTACTGCAAACATGTCATTTTCGACATCTTTCAAAGATGTATCTGGAACTGAAAAGCAATCCTACTGAGGTATTGTTTGCCACTGCTCATTGACATATTCATGTAATGCGGAATCAATCAAAACCAAAAAGCACTTAAATACAAACCCCAAACTGAACTCAGAAAGCTGCCTACTTCATATGAAAATACACGGCTGCATCATTTTCTTTTTCTAGAACTTCCCTGTTTCAAAAGAAAGTTGAGTAACCAAAGTTGTGTTACAATTACGTGAAGATTTAAACTACAACAACAGTACCAGATTACAGACCACTCATTTATTTGGGAACACTTCTGTTTGGGTAGAGGAGCAAGTGAAGCTGATAATAAACAGCAGAGGTAGGTAACAAAAAGAGGAAGATAAGAGCAAGCTTAGGAATTAAAGGTAAACCTCCTAAAGGGCAACAGGAGAAAGATGTTCTGTTTTACAAAAGGGATGACTGTCAGGTTCCTAAATATCTTTTGTATCCTAAGGAAGACAAAAGGTGTTTTCCAACACTCTTAAAATGTTAAATTTTATATCAATTACAGAAACAACTATTTTCTCAAAAGGAAATGACAGCATCTTAAATCTTCGAGGTTGGAGGGGAAGTCTGGAGGTCACTCGGCCCGATGCACCTACTCAAAGTGAAGCCAACGTAGGTCGGGATGTTCAGAACACCTTGTGTGCAACCACTCAACGAGGTTCTGAGTTCCTCCGCAGATGGAAGCTTCACAGCCTGCCTGGACAGCCTGCTGCAGTGCTTGACCATTCCCACTGTGAAACAATTTTTCTTCATATTTAGTTGGAATTTGACTTGTGGAAAGTTGGGGTCACTGCATCTCACCCTTTTAGGCTTCAGAAAGTACTCAGAACATCGCAGCTCCATCTCGTTTCTCCCTTCTTATTAGGTTTGTCCTTGAAGACAGCAGTAAGAATCCCCCCTTAGCAAGATCATGCTATGGAAATGAAAACTGTGGCAAAGACAAACCTATTATTTCATGATTCATGCCAATTTTATATGTCTACATTTAGCATTCAGATGTTTTAGCATCCAGGCTTTGGATTGTTATAATTGTGACTAATTGAACAGATGTAAAAATTTGATGTAACACACAGTATTTGTGTAATTTCTGATGTAAGAATGTAAGACAATGAGAATTACGTTTAAAGCAAATATTAGAATGAAAAACACATACAGAAGTGCCAATCAAAGCGGTAAATGACTCAGAATATTTCCAGTGGCACCCAAAACTTCGTATCTATCATATCGAAGTTGTACATACATTTTTACTTTGTTACTTTCTTTTTAAACATCTGCTAGCAGATCAAATCCAACAATATTTTGGCAGCCTGAAATTATACTCTTCTGACCTTGACATTAGTATTCAACAGCACTGATGAAAGAATGACAGCTTCTCCATCCTACTGGGTGATCTTGCAAGCTTTTACCTTCATGACTATGGAGTTTCTGTCAAACGTGCTTCCAGCTGAATGATCACATTCTTTTGAATTATGAAGTGGCTGAAAACTGTGCTAATTGGGTCCATATTGATGTCACTCATAAAGATTAAGTAGCCTTAATAGTCTTCAAATTATATAAATACTTATTTTACTGCATGTTAACTGTAGCATGCATTTGGCTTGAATGAATCATGTCCAATAACTAGAGAACGCATGCAAACCACTGCTTGAAAATATTTAGTAGTATTTATGTTTTAAAATTAGAACTCAAAATAAAATTTCCAAGAGAAAGAAAAAAATAATCCATTTAAATAGAAATTTAAAAACGGATTAGGAACAAACCCGTAAGCTCTTATGTCTAGTGCTACTAAATCAAGTGGAAGTTAGGAAATAAAGCAGTTACCAAATGAAATAGAGTTACACATCAGAAAGACAGACTGAAAAAATAAACTGCAAAGCGTTACTCACTTATGGTGAATCTGGGGTCTGGAAAAGAATTACACTTTTCTTGAGTACACTCAAGAACCACCCTGTGATTGTTTCATTTCAGCAACCATGACTAACTTCACAGCAGTGCACTACCAACTCTTAGAACAAAAAAGTTTAATAGAGGAGCATCCTATTGTGCCATGGACACCTTTGGTCTTTCAGGCCTCGGCAATCTCCTTGAACCACCCAGAACGGGGATGATAAGTACTGCCAAATCTATAGGAACAGTTGTATCCTGGATTGTTCTGTCATATTCAGGATAACACATATTTTGATTAAAGGGTAAAAGAACCAAATGCATTATTTTTGAAACTACACTGAGCTGTCAGAATGAGCAGTTCAGCCACTCTCTACTTTGCTCCTGTAGTTTACCCAACGTTTGACACAGCCTGCAGAATTCTTGAAGGTACAGCTCTCCTGCTTTGTCTGCTTAAATGACGTTTAGCCATTTAGATCAACAACTTGTCAATTTTATAGCTTAAAAGGAGTATCCGATTTCTTCTTCTTTGGCTTTGTGTAAAGTCCTGGGCTAGGAACTTGAATATCATACGGATTAGATGATGCCTCTGTCATTTCCATTTCCCTTTATTCCTGAAGTTACTGAAAACTACTAACACGTAGCGCACCATCTTGTATTTTTTTAAAAAACTGACATGACATACATATCTTAGAATGCAATAGAAAGTATGACGCATACATGATTTATTTTACAGAAGTTTATCTGCAGTTGGTTTAATCTCTGTGGATAGTAGGGAATTAAGTTCATACAGTGCTCTCTGAATTGTGTGAAGCTGTAAAGCGTATATATACAAGTAGTTTCAGTCAATTCTGCTCTAGTGTCTTAGTGATAACAAACAGTATATTCCAAAACAGCCAACCTAAAATTGTACTTCTTTTGCTTTTCCTCCTGAGTCGTCCACTATTGTCCCATGCCTACTTTAGATCATGGTGTGGATGTCTAGAAATGAACTTCAAGTACGTGAAGTCACATCACATCTTGACTCTACTGTTTATTGTAAGTAGAATTAATAAGACTTTTTTTTGAATTACATCGCATTGCAGTGTTTTGAGACAACTTGTGGAATTTTACATAACTGCAGTTTATACCCCATCATACGATGAAACTGCATTTTCTCATCAAAAAAATGCAGCCTGTTCTGGATCAAAATAATACTGCTTTGACTATTAATTCCTGAGTGGCATAACCAACCTGCGGGCCAAAACATTAGGGCAGAAAACTTTTTCTGTCACAGAGGAGACCAAACTAGTTAGAAATATTAAACATTCCTGTCTCCTACAGGGAGATTTTCCCTCTGATATGAGTACCTCAGGAGTTACCATCACTTTAATAATAAAATAAACCTGGAATATTTATTTATTTTTAAATGCAAAAAAACATGGAAGAGATGACAAAAATGGCAGAGCTGAAACATCAGCTTGGCTCTTCAGCTCATTTCTAGGACAGCAAACACAATGGTGGTTCCAATTGTTCACTTCCTTCAAAAACATCAGTATTTAATAATGACACTGGGAACAGTAGACTTAGGGGCACATGAACTCCTGCAGCCTTGGTCTGGTAGATAGTTACCTGGCTAAAGATGCAATCCAAAAGCGCGGCAAGGTCCACTTGCCAAATGGACAGCTGGACACTTTTGTACAAGATCCAAGAGAAGAGCACCTGGCTTGCAGAGGGGAAGAGCTGCCTGGGGAGCCACCCAGAGCTAGCGCAGGGGGTGCCCCCGGGGCCAGGCCACCGCGGCTCCCGCTTCCTAACAGCATTAGTCAGGATTTTAGGGCGACACATTCACTTGGGAACTAATCTCTCAAATACTTGCATGCCTGCACTCGCATCTTTTAATGAACCGAGCAGGGCTTATTTTCCTCATTTACAACATGGATGCTTTCAGTGGAGGTGCTGACCTTTAGATAGCAGCTGGAGCATTACTCAAAGTGGAAGAGAAAATAACCGGAAGGCTTAAAGCCAAAGATTCTGTCTCCTCAGAGGGCATCATATCCAGGTTTTCAGATGATCAGGGACAGATTTATGGATAATTGAGAAATGAAAGAAGAAGAAACTTGCTAAGACCCCAGAGAAGATGTGCCCCTCTCCATCAGACAACCTCCCGCACAACCCACTCTGAGCTCCTTCAAGATTTGCTGTGCCAACAAGAATGAAAACACCTACAAAACGTCATGCTCCTTCGCTACCCTCTGGGTATCCAAGGCCAGAGACTGCCCAAACACCATTTGGTGTAACACAGCTCAGCAGCCCACAGCTCGGCACCTACCACTTTCCACAGAAGGTGCCTGACTCTATATGCCCAAGCAGCTTGAAAACATAAACAGTAGTTGTCAGGCAACAGCTATCTAGGGGTTTTCAAGAGAGAAAATCACAATTTGGATTCCTATAGTCTCCCTAAATCCTCACTTAGGTAACAAAATAAGATCTTGCTATCTTGCTTTGAACTCCATCATTAGGTATGGCACCTGCCTCCCGGCTCTAAAGGTGAACTCTGCAGAGCTCCCTTCAATTAATAACATATTCTTCCTATAACAGACATGCCTCTCTCTCTTCCTTTTTTTTTTTTGTTTCTAGACAAATATATTTTTCTATATGATCATCAGCTTTCTTTTTTTTTTTTTTCTGTATTATCTCTATAATACAGCTTGATAACTTGATAATTTGTTAATGACATAATTGCTCCTTCTAAAATCTATCAAGTCTACTAACCTCTAATTGTTACTCTCTGCAGCTGAGTTGGAAACTGCACTCTTAAGAGATTATATTGATTATGGGAAAGGAGCCAGATGTTGTTTGCCTTGAAACACTGGATGGAAGAGGCACTAACCTAACTCAACTAATAAAATATGCCAATAGTTTATTTTATAGAGGGTTTTTTGTAACAATAAATTTAAAAGCAAAATTTAATCTGAATGTAGATTATTAAAAATTCTAAAATATCTGCAGATGTGTTCCAAGACTGAGGTTAATGAGTTTTGTGGCTTCGTTATGACTTTTTTTTTTTTTTTTTTTTTTTTAAGATACACATAATTATGAGGAAAACAACAAAATACAAGCTAAAATTGTATGAATCACTGGAAACTGGTTTGACATGACACAGTAAATTTCAGCATTAACTTGCCGGTGCTTATGTCAAGCAAACTGGTTATTTATTCTAGCAGCAGGTAGTTTATATTTCTCAGCTTGCTGATAGGATGTAGTAGTATATAAGTGCCTGACTCCAGTTAACGTATCACATACTACTGTGCTGTACTCAGTTAACGTCCAGCCACAGTAGGACTTGACATTATGAACCACATTTTTCATCTCCACAGCTAACGATGAGCTCCCTTACAATCCTTTCTCCTTTTAAGTAGTGTAAATGATAAGATTATTAGTTCAAAATCATCTTATTGGTAGCCCTTAGAATAAAATCACATGGTAATTACTGCTGCATTCAAAGGCTATTTTTTTCATCCTTTTTTATTTAAAAAAAAATAAAAAATAAAAAGACAGGCTTTTATAAGTAGCAGCAGTTATGTTCTGAATCAAAGTAACAGACACTACCAAAGGTCATAGTGCAAATACCATGATGTACCTTCAGTACTTTTGTAGCAACAGTCTGTCAGAGTACATACAACCAAAATTTGTAGAACCAGAACCAAATGATATAGAATGTTTCTTCTTAGAGCATCTGAACTCAAATTACTTTATTTCTAAACCAGCTTTATTCTTAAAACACAGGGAGACTGTAAATCTTGTTCACAACGTAATTTGCTCTCTACGTAGTGTATTTATGAACTATTCACACATATATATATAGGAATCTGATTCTGAACAGTATTTTGGCAACTAAAATAATCCAGAGATTCCAAGCACCTAGAGGTACATTGATTCTTCAGCAAACCTTAGTTTGCTATTTGTACTCCTGTAAATACAGTGCTATCAACATCTGAAAAGAACAAAACATTCTGAGTCTCATCAGAATCTTGTTATGTTTCCAAAGGAGAAACCTTCCAAAATGCAGTGACTTTAAATGCTGTTGTGAGGTACCGGAATTCTTAGTTGCAAGGAAGTGTTGGGTGTTGACTACAAACGTATCCAGACAACAAGGAGGCAACAACAAACAGAATGAAGGAGAGGAATATGGAACTAGGATCCACCCATGTCAAAAAGAACGTATTTCACTGAACCTCTGGAGAAAACTCCAAGGTTTTTTTCCAACATTTCCCACTCATTAGCTCCTGATAGCTCTTTACTCCACTTGGAGATTTTTCATGCTCTTAACTTCTAATCACACTTCATAGAAAAAAATCTGGATTTTTAGTCCTGCACTTCGACATTTAGTACCAGATGCGTAATGTCAGTCATTGCAGTACCTACTTAAACATTTATTGGATGTGTCCTGAAGTGCCTTTAGAAAAACTACATTGTGTATGCTCCCAAATTGCAAAGCATCTTTAGAAGTCTCAACTACAAAAACATCCAGAGCTTGAAACTGATTACAATTATGAAAGAGCTGGAAAAAAAAACCTTAGCTTATAAAACCAAAGTGTTACTACGATTGTCTCATCCGGCTTCAAGCACAAGCTATGGAATTTGCTCGATGTTTTCTGCACTAGCACCATGCCTTCCATGAAAATCTTCAAAATGACAACAAACACTGGTTTTTGGACTCCAGGTGTTGTTTTTACCACATTCTTTGACAATCTGCTAGAGCACTTCCACCTATAAAGCAGTGTGACATTTTTCAACATGCCTGGTTAAATCACTCTGTCTCCTCAGGGTAGCCAAATACTATGTTGCCCCCTGAACCAAAAGCATGACACAGAGAACTGGTCTCCAGCCTGTGCGTTCTCACTGACACTGAGGTTTTTCCTGTGCAATGACTTCGGCATATTGTCCACCCATTCCGTGTCCGTCTTTTCATCTTGTTTATGCTTGATTCTTAATAGCAATTACATATTTTACTCAGATTTTAATAGAAATAAAAGAAAACAATATACCAAAATGTTGCTGTTCTAATGACCTCAGAGCTGTGACTTAGGCTTGTCAAGCCACAACATTTTGACATGTCTTACTAAATTCTTTGTAGTTACAGAGAAGTACGAGTCAAATTCTACCAATGGAAAATTTTCTTATAGCTCAGCGGAGTCTGGAGCTCGTTCTACTGCATTTTATCAGCCTGGAACAAGCACAAGCCAGTTACGTCCCAAGATACACAGAATATGTTTATCTTTCTCCATATAAAACAGAACGATTTTCCTGGATGATCTCTAGATAATCCATCAGGCTTTACTCTTCTCAAGTTGTACAGAAATGTTAAACAGTGATCTTTATTCAAATGAAATAAATAAATGTAGAGCCCACAAAGCCTCTGCTGCCACCTCCTATACACTATGCTAGGAATTTGGGCATTTATTTGTACTCTCATGACAACATGGCTTGAACATTACTGAAATATATGCCTTTATCTCTTTGCAAATTATGGAAGTAGAACTAAAAAAGAGAACAATTTTGTTGTTCATGAAATCAGAATAAAGTGAATTTAACTTGTGACACAGAAGCCTATTTGAATGAAACAAACAAACTGAAGGATGATCTGATGTGCACCAGCACAGTGTCTTGATAACAGGAGAACTGAATGCTAAAGAGGAAGATGAGTTTCCTCCATATTCAAACAATCCTTACCTGTGCATTCAGACCTTGAATGCACATATGCCATTCTGTGCAATTAAAAAAA
>VXAV01007226.1:33328-53701 GCA_013399715.1 Alectura lathami | reverse complement strand
AAAAAAAAAAAAAAAAAAAAAAAAAGCCCAAATCAAATTGGAAAGGATTCAGACCACAGAAAACACAGAGGTTTCCCAGTATTGAAATATGGAAACACGGTGCATATTTCTCATGTTACTTAAGCAGCTCCTCACTTCAGCCAGATCCTCCCGACTTACCCTCAAGTCTACAAGGTTCTAACCATCACTGTAATTCCAGCAGTTCTTTGCACAACACCCACCTTTTTACTCCACTCCTGCAAAGGTGTTCAGAAAATCAACCATGTTTTTTCCTAGCTATTAGCCTATTTTATTTTCTGGTTTTGTTTAACTGCTGTCAGTCTCTTCTTTCTACCTCAGCTTTATTAGTGGTAAAAGGTCTTCAGAAGCAAAATTCGTCACTGATGTAAAATGAGGTGAGTAGTGATTAAGGCTAACTGGATCTGTTAATTCAGCAACACTTTAGAATGACTGAACATGACTAAAATGGTAAATTACGATTACATTCCTAAGAGTACATATGAAATCCATATTAATACCACATTAGTTCATCATGACTAACATTATTATAGCTAATACTAAATGATAAAATAATGACTACCTACTTATAGAATTACCATTGCTAATCTTCCTGCTAGAATGAATATAATTATTCCTCTCTAGAAAGAATACAAAGTTTTTCCTTTTTAAGTGATTATTTAGGCATAAAATAGGGGCTTCAGCTGACTCAGCATGCATTGCTTCTGATATGATTTTCTGAGATTAACAGCAAAATCTAATGAAGAGAGCAATCAAGCACCTGGACAACAGAGGCTAACAGACTGCATTTGGGGACTCTGACTTTCCCCCTGCTTAAAATTTTATGTTTGGTTTCAAAACTGAAGCTGCAAATGGTCTGATGGGGCTCAAGAAGTGAACTTGGGATCTTCTCAGCTCCAAGGCCCGTGTCCTAATCGCAGAACTGGCTCGCTCTAATGTTTACATGGCTTACAGCACGGAACTGACATTCTTCTGTGAGTTAGCTATAGGGACAAATGACACTGCTGACAGCCTTAGGAAAGAGATTTTTGTAGTAAGAACTGATAAAAAAAATGAAAAAAAAAAAAAAAAGGAGGAAAAGGGGAGATATGGAAAGACTCCACAACTTTCCACTGAGCAGGATGCCGCAGTAACGTGCTGAGTGCTTTCAGAAGGCCTGGCTGCAGGAAGCTCTAATGCAAGCATTCAGGAGGCTGTAATTTTGTGTAATTTCTGAAGGAGTTAGTACAGCCATTAAGAAGAGGGAAAATACACAGGTAAAAGGTAAATTTAAAATATGACACAACTTCTGTCAGAGAATGTTGTTAACATACAGATTAAAAAATGACAACAAAGTAAAGGTCAATCTGTCACTACGACAACCAGCAGTTTCAGATAGTTTATTTTTCATACTAAAGCAGAGATGTCTTTAAATTGTTAAAAGGAAAAATTATTTGAGCCTTGCACAACAGTTAATGATTGTGATTTGCAATGCCTTTGTGTGATATATTAGTTATCTTGACATATTTGGGTCAGGAACACTGAGGAACACAGGCTGCTGTTCGGTAAACAATTTGAACTAATCCAGTCTTTAAAGTTTCATGGGGTTTATGTTATTCCAAGAGGAATTAACAGAAGGGCAGACCCATTCTTGAGCCTGCTTGCCCTTTCAGAGGTATGGAGTAACAGCTGCCAATGTGTAGCTAAATTAGGTATGGAGCTTCTGCTACTAGCCTTATTGTATGATTTAAAATAAAAATAAAATTATATGATTTTTATTTTTTTTGTGCCAGGTTGCAAAAAAAGCTAGAATCAGCATGTGTATCTTGCCATGTGAAACCAAAAGAAGTCTCAAACCCGAGACATGAGTTTTGTTTCTTATCAGGGCCCAACATTCAAAATGCAAAGTATTTTTAAATGTATTTTGAACACTGTAAAACAAAGGAGTATTACAACCTTTTCTAATAAACTTGCCGAAGACAGATCTACTGTACAAGACAAACTGTAATTAGCTACATTCAAATAAGGAAAGATTTTAAACATGTACATTTGCATTTTTTAATACGATACAAACACTAGACAAAGGTAGCTCCTTTTACAACTACGTAAGGAACCAGATGAACGCTAAAACATAGAAATGAGCACTTTTAAAAATAGATTTGTAATGCTTCTTGCAAAGAATTCAAAAAGTGGAAAAAAGAACTAAGAGTGAGGGGACATTCATATTTGCACAAGATGCTGTCAGGGCAATGCATTGCTTACAAGCTCCGGACAAACCTCACTCTTGCAAACAGTGAAAAACTCATGGGTGGAAAAATATGGGGAATGTTCCCTTGGGTTGCCTCAAGTCTGCCAGTCTTCCTGAATCACCATCCAGATGAGTCCTATAGTAACTGCTCCTGCAGTAAGTAAATGATAGCAACTGCTGTCAAGAGTTTCAGGAGGTATCTGGGGAACTGGAGTGAGCCCAACCCACCTGCCCCCTGTAACAAATTCCCACTCACTTGGCCATCAGAGGCATGCAAGCAGAGCCGTGTTGCTTGTTCTGCTGCTTGCAGCAGGATTAACACAAGCTTACTGCCAGGAGGAGACTGTACCAGGACAAGCCACTGCCAGAATGCCGCTGGGGAACTCGTAGCACCATGCGAGCCGTCCCCGTTCGCCATCCCTCAGAGCGCTCTAGCTTTCTGGAGCTGTCGTGCTGATAGCACTGGTTTTATCCAGGCTGTACTAAGAAAGTCTAATGCCCTTGGAAACTGTTGTGTGCTCACATCAGCGACAAATACTTGCAGCATGTACCTGATTTACAGCACTGTTCACTCTACAAATTTACCTGTTATCTTTTACAAAGAAGTATTTTCTAATGAATACCTGCTGTATGAACTTGGTACTTTCATTTTGCTAACTGAAAAACTAGACATAAATAATGAAATGAAAAGAAGTACCACATTTTATTAGCTGACATAGATGCAAAACTGATTTTTAGAGAACAAAAGTACAGACTCCAATATTCACAATGAGAACTGTGTTCTCTGTTCTATCCACTTTCACACATTCACTTTCACAATTCATCTCTTGTGAATCAAAAGTAAGAATTGCAGACCACCGTGTGAAATACAGAAAAAGTTTCTGTACTCATTTTGCTTTAGCTATTTTTCTCCGATTTTGAGAATAAATCATTGATCTAAGCTTTGCTCACTTGCAATGAAGCCACAAATTTTTACCAATTCTGAGTAGACTCTGCTTATTAAATGTAATAGCTGAATGATCAGCAGTCAGAGGGAAGGGCTTTGTACCACAGCTGTCTGATATTTTAGAAACAGGGTCTCAAGTTCTTTCTAGGTTGTGCTTAAGGCCTAAATACGCACAGCCTTTGTGAACCCCCAGGAGACAGGTGCCAGGTAAACTTTTCATATACTTCAACCAGATATTTAAATTAGTTTTCAACTGGCCTGATAGCACAGGCAGATGCCCACAAGAACTGGAAAAGGATGCAAGAAAATAACAGACACACAAAGTCAATGGTCAAAAGCAAGTGTGAAGGCGAGTTTATGCAGAGCAAGGGATAAGAAGTGAAAGAAGGTGTTGGTGGAGCTGTTAAAATGTTGAAAGATGCAAAGGGGACTGTTATGAAGCAATTCAACCTTACCACTGGGAAAACTGTAATTCTACCTTTGTACAAAACTGTGGAATTAGAAGTCAGAATGAGCAAGTATGGAAGAGATGAGCTCTGACTGCTCTCATCCTCTACAGTGCACGTGTACAGCCTCAGCAAAGATTAACAAAAACAAATGTGGGGAAAAAAAAAATCTATGTTTAAAAGGCCCTCAAGCTTAATTAACTATTATTATTATTATTATTTCATTCCCATAACCATGTCTCAAGAAGGACAAAAGGAATCACAGAATGACAGATATTAACCAGGCTCAATGACAGGAAAGAACTAGCACTAGTTATTCTCAGACGCTGTGAAATAGTCAGGTAGCATTACCCATGGCATGGATGTTTAAAGTATACTCACGATAGTTTACAAAGATATTAAAGTATAAATTTTGCTCTGTTCCACCTTGCATGTATTGATCAATAGCTAAATATTTCAGTAATTTTGTTTGTCAGTAGATACTCACTGCAACTATAAGTTAGAACGTGACAAAAACAGAAAGGAAAAAAAATGAGTATTCCAGTTGGAAACTAGGAGAAATTATTTTTTTCCAGCCAAACTGTAAATCCTTATTAAATGTACGTGTACAAAGATCCAATGAATAAACAGACATAATTTGGCAGTAAAGGTAACACCCCTACACATAGGATGCAAACTGCTTCCTGGAGGAAGGAAAGTGCTCAGGATCCAAATGCAGACATAAACCTTGGAATTGACTGTATCCTTTCCAACTGGCTGACCCATGTACCTACAAAACAGACCACCGATAAACTTGGACTCAGATCCTCAAACATATGTGGGTAGGAGTTGGTGACTAAATACCTTGCAGGAGCAGGAGGCCTCCATGCGCAATATCTAAATAGAAGGAGAAGGGGAAGGTTGATTTGTTTTTCACAGATCTGTCATCGCTCTACTCCCAACTGGCTGCATAACAAAGTACATGCGACTGACTTCCTTAGACACAGACCCCTCAAGTTTATTCAGATAGGATGATTACTGCACTATCAGCTGTCAGAAAGTAATGTATCGAGGAGAGTCCTGTTTGCTCCCTAGAATAGTTTCACTTGTAAGAGAACATACAACTTGCATTTTGCATCCCTGAGATTAGAGAGAATGTACAACTAAAATGCACAATATATTTTAAATGCATTATGACTGTTACAAGGAAAAAGAATGTAGCCGATAGAGTGCAGCAGCTGGCCAAGAGCAGTGCTTGCAGGAGACATACGGCCATTCACGGGTTTGGTAGAATTGTGTTGATCTTTCACATCGGAAAAAAAAAAGCCACAATTTTAAAAGAAAAGAAAAAGGCAAACAAACAAACAGCCAAAAAAAAAAAAAGAAACAAATGCAGGGGAGAGGGAGAAACAAGCTTTCACAAGCTTTCATTGCAGATACAGTTCTTGTCATTTGATAGTTAAGAATGAAACAACAACAACAAAGCTTGCAAAGTTAATTACTGACTCTTCCTCAGAGGTAGTCACAGTGAACTTTAAATTATAAATGGTCTATATAATGTGAAGGAGGAGATGAATAAGAGGTTTGCAGAGGAGGCAAAAAAAACCAGATGCAGCACTTTGGCAAGCAAAACAGCTCAGGATGCTCTATTTGATCAAAGTGGGAAAAACACTTATGCCAAACTGTCTTCTTTGTTTATAGTCATTGCCATTCTCTCACATCATCTGCCTCTTTGTATTATCGTACTGTCTACAGTTTTTATTTACTGTTGAATGATCAGTGAATCAGTGTCCAGTGTACTCTTCTATGACAGACTTCTTTAAATTTATTGAACTCTTCAGCATTCTGCTTAGAGCAACTGCTATAATCTCTTTATGCATGCAAGTTCCTTTACTCATAACCGAAAGTGGGCAGCATAGAAAGAATAACAAAACTACGAGCTATGAAAAGGATTATGAGACTTCCATGTCAAAATGGACACAAAAAGCTGGCATTATGCTGTAAAAAAATAATGGTATTTCTGTCTCTTGGGCAAGTAGAAATAACTTTTCCACCACATAATAAATTTATTAGCCTTTCTGACCTCATCATTCCCACCTTAAGTTAGATACAGCATCAAAGACAAGAACATCTGTCTGACAGCCCTATTTTCAAATTCCAGCCTGTTAACATGCATATTATGACATTATGCAGTTGAAATTTACTGCTTGAGCACCACCTCGTGGAAATTGCTGTAATTGCTAAATCTTCCTGAAATTTACCCATGTGTATATACATGCCAGGAAAAGGCAAGAGACATATAAGCCAAGAACAAAGTGCTATATTCAAGTAACTTCATTATCTAATCAATATGAATAGAAACATCAAGTGACAAGCAAACAGCGTTGTCTCTCTTCATTATCTGAACTATTGTCTAAATATACAATTACACATTTTATCTCTTTATTCCATGAGAAATGTGCGCTAAACATCAGTTTAGAGTTACATTACTCATTCTTCCAGTTATTCCTAATCATCAGAACTGTGTATGTTTTAAGAGTTATTTAATGTTGCCTTGTTTATTCCCCACATAAATACACTTCATATTTTTATCACAGAAAACTACTCATCTTCTTCTCTCATTATTTTTACAATAGCCCCTGCGTATTTTAAATACGGACAATTTATAAATTACAAATTACAATCTATTCCAGAATTTTTGGAGCACTTGTTTATTCCTTCTATTAAGTAACCAAAATGTCTGCACCTCTACTGTTCCAGAACCTACTATTAAAATAACAACATGATCAAAGTACATCTGAGATAAAAAAGTTTGTGAAGCTCAGGATTAAACAATTAAACTGTTTAGATAATAGTTAATAGATTTAAGTGTAAGCTTTTTCAATCTCCCTGCAATCATGATTGTCTCTCAGTTATATCCAGAGCTGAAAATCTGAAGGACTGACGTTGAGCCCTACGAGCACTGCTGCCCATCCTTCCTGAGACTGATCAGAGGGAGCACAGAGCTCGCTTCTGGGCCATCTTTTGACCTTAAGGCAGCTTTTGACAGATGTATCTAAGATGCTCACTGTATTTGTAATAAAGTAACCACCAACATAAGCATTGTTCGTACATTATACATGGAATATATATGTTGGTCAAGAATACATATAAGAGAGAGATGTTTGTGATGTAACAAATTTATTTGCTAATTTTTAATAATAAACTCTTAAATATGACTTCATTTAGGAAGTTCATTTAGGAAAACAGCTTGTTCTGTCCTCAGTTATACTACTGCAAATGCACATGAAATGTGATTTATTCAACAGAAATCAATACAAATATTGAATATTCAATAGAAATTCATGAACTTTTTCAGTGTAATTAAATGCATGCTAGCCCACTAAAATAATTTTAAAGTGTTTACAGATTTATTTATACCAACAAAAATAAGACAGACAAATAGGCCAACTAAATATTTAAGTCAGATACTCAGATGGATGATGCCTCATCTGGACCAGGTGTTCCACTGCCTATTCCTCTATGACCATGAGAAATAAATGCAGGGATCTGATCATCCTCACTTCCCTTATCAGTCCTTGAGTATTTACAATTAACCATCCCAGCACCCTTTCTAATCGATTAAGTACCACGTTAAGAGAAAAAATAAACACGTAGAAGACTTTTTCAAAAAGCTTTAGTCACAGCCACAGAAGCAGTGTCAACATAGACAGATGCAAACAGCTGCTTAGTGCTGCTTCCAAATCAGTCACTTCTCCATACTTAGTATTTCCCTCAGCATCATTCTGGCAATGAGTGCATTGTATATAAAAGGGGGTTGAAACACATACATACAGGCACACCTATATACTGTGGGTGCCAAAGAAATGTGTACACATTTTAAGAGCTGTTATCTGTGTATTACTTTTCAAAGTTGAATTGAATTATGACAGCAATGTGTAGTAGGACGTTCGCTCAAGGGATGGCGTCAATCAAGTGACTGCTGGCGTCACCATGCGACAGGCAGGGCAGTCACAGACAAGGGTGGAAGCACCGCTGTCATTCGAGGAGTGCAAGAGCATTCTGAAGTAATCAGAACCACTTTGAGCACCTCTTTTAGAAGAGGTCAAAAGTGCAGAAGTCAAAAGTGACTTGTATTCATCTTTTGTTATTGTTACGTATTGAGTATTATAATTTTAATACCCTTTTTTTTTTTCCTTTCTTACAATGTGTAGACATTTTTTTGGCACTCTCTGTATTACTTATGTAAAACGAGCACTGTCTTTGTTCCAGTTTAGGATCTCTAAGTCTACAAAGTGCTGTATCAGTAACTGCTTTATTATCAGGTTCATATTTAAAAGCACACACAAAAGTATTTGTGAAAAGCAAATTACAAACCTCCCCCAACCACCCCAATTCCCTCCCTTGTCTAGATGCATACAGACTTCTGTGTCAGAAGGAAAAAGGGCAAAGGCATTACTGGAATAGTTTAGAAACAATTCATAAAAAGAGCAATCAACAGGACAGATAAACAAGAGTTTACAGCACTCTTTACATTACAAAGCTCCTGGCTGAGCAGCTGTTCCACCTGCTGATCTGTATGTCAGGCATTCTAACCAGTAGATCCAGGACATTATCAATACAGGTTTCTGAATAAGGCACTTCTTAAATAGCTTCCAGCTTCCAGGAAGTGTAAGTTACAGGCAATAAACAATACATAGCAACTGTTAAATCAGTTCAGTAAGCAACAGCTTAAGTGCAAAGTCATGAGAATGTATTCTGTGGTTTAGGTTTATGCCACCTAATTTTCCAGGCTTTATTCCATGTGGATGGATTATACGTTCTGTAAAACATTTCCCTAAGCCATTTAGGCTTTAAAACAAATCAAGTCACAGAACTGCTGGTCAGCAACTTCCTTTACAGTTTGTTTCAAATACTTTTGAAGCACAAACTGTGTTTGGAAAAAAAAGGAGAAACAGTTAGAAACTTGTTTGCCTATGTCCACCGCCATACAGCTGTCACATTAAAACAATCTTGAATCTCTACCATCTTCCAGACAGTATGGGCGTCTGCGATTATCTCACCCCCTTTCTTTCTCAACAGCAGACAGAAACACTAACGCTCCTTGCCAGCCAGTGCCAGTAAGAGACAAACGGAGCGCAGAGCGACCCAGAATCTGGGGCACCAGCGGCCTTTTTCTTCAACACATGGCAAATGGTTTTCCCTTTGCTCTGCAAGGACAGGGGTGCTGCCAGAACCCTGCAGTGCCATGCTGCATGGTGCGGGTCGGCTCAGAGCCATGCTAAGGCTCCAGAGGTTTGGCGTCACAGCTTTTTGCTGATCGTGCACAGGTGGTCAGCACCTCCTGATCCACATGTAAAGAGCCACTGGAGACGAACGCACAAAGCACCTGTTGGAACACCTCGCTCTACAGCACCAGCCAGGCAAATCGCTTCTGATCGCTGTACCTGCTCTGCGAGCGGCACGTCATCTACACTCAGGACAAGACTAGACTACCTGAATTTTGTGAGCATTTAAAGCACGTGCCACTTCATGTTGGTTCAGCCCACTGGCAAGTTTTACTTATTCATAGTTTAAAAAATGGGTGCTTTTTGATTCTCACCACCTTTAACTAGAAATGGATCCCAGCACAGAGGCATACACTGCCCGTCTGTGGTATAGATACATGTGTACACACATCCATACACCGGTGTGGATACGTTTACTCTATCCCTCCCCATCTAATCACCATCCACATGAGTTGCTGGTTGAAGGTGGGTATGCACTGCCTGTTCATCTGAACACAGACTCTGTGGTAACTGATAAATAAGGAGAATTAATTTATTTACACCCCCATCTCTAAAGATCTCTTTTACAAGGGCTACTCCCTCTTTTCTGCCTGTCTTTTTCTACCTCACCCACAGATCTGGACAGGTATCCCTAAGCAAGTACCAGCTCAGGGTGTCCACTGGCTGCTGTGACATTTAGCTCAGCCTTTGGTAACTAAATGATACTTATTGTCATAAAGATGCATCTTTCTGCATTAAGCCAGGGGTGGCTGTAGCAGATACAGACCTGCCTACAACTAAGCTGAGTGGACCATGCAGGCTCCCATCAGTGTTAGATCATTAGCAAACCTTTAAGTGCAGCTTCAGCTGTCAACTCAAAGGTACTAAGAGCTAAAAAAACACTTAAATTTTACTAAATCCAATGAGACAGTGTTTGCATTGCACAAGAAGGTTATAAAGTTATAATACTTACTAAGTTATAAAGTGATAATGCTCTGCCATCTCTCTGGCCTTTAGCTGAAGGTTCTGTTTTACAGTTTTATGAGCAGTGCATTTGCTCAAACAGCCCTGCAGAGGTAGATATTATTTTTTTTTTAATGTTTCTAAACCTCAGCAGAGAAAAGTATGTGGTTCTAGTGCTAAAAGAATTTTTGTAAAATCCAAACAGCTCAAATTGAAGAGAAGGCTGCTAGAGGACTCTTCTTTCAGTGTCTGATTTTATTTTTTTTTTTTGGAAAAACAAATCAAAGTAACAAAACAAACAAAAGCCAACTAAAAAAAAAAAACAACTAACCAGACTGGTTGCATTAGAGCCTCAACATGTTTATTTTCTTCAAGATTCCACTTTAAAATCAAGTACTTCTGTTGCATGCCTGTACGTGCTTATCATTCCGGGTACTTTAATAGGCTTGCGCGCTTTCTTTCCTCTTAGTTCAAAATATATTTTCCCAAAATAAAGATACATTTTTTCCATCATGCTAAAAAATCATTTAGCCCACAGTATTAGAAGGGTGAAGTGACATTAAGGGAATATTATTGCTTCAACGTCTTTGTGCAGCTCATATCCTCCTGCTCACATTTGAATGAGCCAGCAACTCAAACCATCTGGGAATATTGCTCTGAATGAACTACATACATTATTTAGACCCTTTGGCTCTTGAGAAAGAGTCCAGGTTTTCCACCTACTCTAAAGAGCAGGTGAAAGACGGGCGAGGTGCAGTTGTGTTCACTGCCCCAGTTTTGTCACACTTTGTTCAGGACCATCTATACTTTGATGGCAAATGGTAGTCTCACCTGGATGCATGTGAATTGTCAAGACTATCAGGAATTCTCCGCTAGAAATAGTAAATAAATTACATAATTCTCACCCATTCTATTATCAGAAAACATTCCTTTACAACTGTAATTTAATAATATACCTTATTTTAACAGTGTTAACAAATGACAAAAGGACAAAGCCATAGGAAATCAGCCACTTTGAAAAAGATACTATTTTTTGCTTTTCTGCTAGACCCCATGACCCATGAACTACTCCCTAAGAAAAGAGACAGTATCTCTTCAAGGCTTCCTGACACATTTTCCTTCCCTCAGCAAATAAAGCCTGTTAGTACAGATAGCACTAATTCAGTAAACTAAAACTGAGGATGATACTCTGTGAGTACAGCTGTCCTCCATTCTCAGGTTTGTAGGATCATCTGATTTTAAGCAAGCATAGCATAGTTGCAGACACATTATGATTCATCCAAAACTGTCTTGAACTGACATAATCCAACACCTTCACAGTCTATCAAATACAGATGCCCAGGGGTTGGACAGATGAGCAAGAAAGATCAGTACCCTCACCAGCAGGTGCTAAGTTGCAAAGAGTTCTATGCTTCACTAATTAGGAGATGCAAATACTTGCAACCTTATGATGCTAATAAGAAATAAATGCACTAAGACAATACTAAGATGAGGAAAAACTGCCTTCTAGCTTAGTCAAAAATAAAAGTAGCTAGGGTAGAAGTGCTAATGTGAACCAAAATCATATAGCTTGAATCTAACAGGAATTCATTAAAAATCTACCGTGTATCTAAACCAGATACTTCTCCCAAGCAACGCAATGTATTTAACATCTTTAAAGATCTGTAGTTACTTCATTCTTCACCCTCTCAGTAATGGAAAACATGCAGAATGTTATCATCAGAAATTTACTGTAACCAGTTTGATACACCTCAGGAAAACCTAACGCTAAAATCCACATTCACTAAAAGTTCACGAAAGGGTCCAGTTAATGAATTCAGTTTTATACAGATTGATGGAAAAAAAATGTTGCCTTGTGCTCGAACTTATGCACATGTTTTCCAAACAGTTATTCCAGCTATTAATTAGAGTTACGTTAATATAAACTGTAACAATGTAAGCATCAGAATGAAGCCGCTGTACACTCAGAAGGCAGCACTGGAAGTAAACTGAACAGAATATTTTATAAAATTATGTACCAGATCTGTGTTCATAAGACCAAAATATACATCAACAAGCACTAACTTTATAATTAAAATTCGATGCTTCTTATTTAAGAAAAAAGTGTTGCTTTTTAAGATAATCCATATTACTAGGAGGAATAATTGAATTGCATTGTTCTTGGCTAAAATCTATCTGCATTTTCAGTTTGCAGCTGCCAGGCACTTCCGCTGGAGGAATGCATACTCCTTATAATGACAAAATACGCAAAATGTTTAGACACAATATGATGACAAAAGTCACAAAATACAATTCCTAGAGCATGTTTCAGGAGTGTTCCAACTAAGCACAGGCAATTAATTAACAGACAGTGTACCAGCGAGTAGTGCTTATGAGCATGTATATATTCCGTATTTATTGTAGTAATATTACGTATCACCAAGGGAAATTACACAGTGATGAACACCTGTTTTACACAGGGAGCCACTAAGACCTGCATTAATCTGTCCCAAGTTTCTTCTCAGAAAAAAACTGTTTGAAAAGACAATACCTTAACCCCTTTTAGTGAGCTGCATTTCCAGAGAGCTCCTTTAAGTATCTGCAGTACAGAAGCTGCCTGGAGGATACACCCATGGAAAGAAGGCAAAGAACTGGGCGAACCAGAGAATCTTACTGATTTTCAGAGTTCCTTTCACTAGCAGTTAATAAGTTCGGAAATGAACAAGCTAAAAAGCAGGGGTGTTTCTTGTTTTTATTTATTGTGGCTTTTTGTATTGTTTTGTTTTTCCCTAACTTCTCTTTTTCCCTCAGTGGAAAAGCATTTTGAAATGAAGCCCTGCAAACGCTTAATGATAGATAAAATTCTCTTATTTTTCTTCACTAGGAAAACTTAATGAAAGGTTAGCATATTTTCTGTTTAAAACGAGTATTTGCTCTTTTCCTCCCCTACTGGTTGGCTGAGAAGATGAAAATAATTTTAAATATGATAATTTTAAAATTGGGTCCACATCACTGCCACCTGTAGGCTTACAGTGCATTATATAATTGAAATTCCTGAAAACTGCAGTAGCAGCAGAATAATTATAAACACAATGACCAATGATATTTTACTGCAGCAGCTTAATTTTTAATAACTTTCAATACTAAAAGCATTTTTTGAGATTTTATCTACCCAGCATATCTATACAAGGTACTATAGCTTTGAGAGAAATTTGACTGTGAAATACAAAACAGCACATAGCTGTTACACAAAGAATTTTGGGACAAGTCAGAGCAAGCTAAGGCACAACTGAGCATTTTCTTGGTTACGACACAGATGTAACTATTCACACAGCATCCAAAAGCCGGCATTCCTCTCCCTTCCCCAGCTGCTGAGCCACTGCCAGCTAGGTGACAGGTTCTGCTGTAAACCCCCATCAAGCAATCCAGCTGCACATGCAGCATTTATACTCCACACACTAATCACAGATAAAATCCATTTCTTTGAGTTGCCTCTGTGGCAAGATGCATTCCTTTATTATTCCAGTATATAAAAAAAGATACTGGAGCAGTTTCAAATTATTAGCAGTTGCCCCCCCTCTCACCCCAAACGAGACTAATTTCTCTTCCTGTTCACTGGTTTATAAAATTGCAATAAAGGGCTATATGAAGTGTTTTCTTCCA
This sequence comes from Alectura lathami, assembly GCA_013399715.1. Taxonomy (NCBI): domain Eukaryota; kingdom Metazoa; phylum Chordata; class Aves; order Galliformes; family Megapodiidae; genus Alectura; species Alectura lathami. Next base: position 40,213 of record VXAV01007226.1, on the reverse strand, counting down.
GATGTCAACATATGGAAACCGCATGACATTTTATATTTCAAGTTATTTTTCCTCTTCAAGGGATACTTAGAGATTGTCTTCAGGGTTGCCTGAAGTTTATCAGCTCATGAATCACGCATGTGTGTATTTTCAGTAGATTTCTTTAATTTGTTAGTTCTTACATTGAGTACATTGCAAAAAGAGAGAGAAATCACTTCTGAAGTGTGGCAGCTTTCCAGAAGCAGGTGCCTACAAGAAATTCATGTAAGATCAAGAAGCCAGGGCATTTCAATAAGCTGAAATCAGCACACTGTCCATCACCTGCACTGCCCTGCTTACAGATACGCTGGGGTCAGTGGGCAACGCGGATGCAGGTCTGCCCCTCAGCTCCTGTGGTCATTAACAGCGCTGCTGCCGGCATTCATTTATTACAACCATAGCATTCGGTGCTGTTTCTTCGTGTTGCAATTCCCCAAATCACTGTAATCTATATACAAAACTGAAATGGAAGTTCATGGGGAAAACAAAATCAGCCTACCACATTCCATAGCGGGTGCACAATGGCCTTTTAAAAAAATGCAATAATATTTTAAAATTATCTAGTTGGTTCAAATTGAGTTCTGTAGGGGTTATTATTTTTTAAAAAATTTTAGACTGAGGAAGACTGAATCAGATTAAAGTTTAATGACTTTAAATATAGGTAGATATTTCACTTCAACCATGTTTTCTTAGTGCATACAGAATATTCAAGACAGTAATAAGAGTATAACTACTTATAAAGTTACCGAATATGAACTCAACAAAGACTCAAGAAAAGAAACCAGGGGAGGTGATAAAGACTGCCTGTAGCTATGGAAATTAAAGACAGAAAAACAAACAAAAAAATAAGTGGAAAAAGAAACAAAAGTGAATATTGCATTCTCATGTGTTTGAAGCAATTATATGTACAAAAAACAAATACAAGCAGAGTTGCACCTGTTATTTAGAACTGAGACACAGATCTAGAAAAGAATCAGTAGTAACTTGCAACTAAAACATAAATATTCATTAATGTTTTATTTTTGTTTGAACTAAAGCCCTCTTAAGACATCTGTTAAATTAGTGAAATCATTTTGAAGCTTGATTAAATAATAATTCTATCTTTGCACAGATATAATAAAGAAAAACTATTAGAGTTTTGCAGTTCTTTTGACAGTTTTGATAGTGTTTGCTGGGGCAGACGTGAAAATCGTAACAGAGGGGCTCACAGTCTTATCCTGAAGGTAAAGGGAAAAACAAGTCTTTGATATATTCTCCTGGCCTCTGCTTTCTGCATATAGTTTGCAAAGTGTGCAGCCTCATTGTACCTGGAAACTGGGTGGGGCAGCAGCAGTAAAAAATAGGCATGAAATTTATAAAAAATGACCAAGACTATCCAGGCAGGTAACGCATTTACATAAAACACGACACGTAAGGAAACAACAGTGCTGTCTCTTAGTGAAGGCAAATGGGTGGTTATAACAAAAATATAGGACACTACATTTTTCGTGTCATCATAGTTTGTTCATATTCCTGAAACTAAAGGTACTTCCGATTCCTTTTGTGGTAGAAGCTGCATAACTGCCTCTCCTAAATGAGAGGAATCTGCGCAGGAACAGCAGCTGGAGTGAAGGCACTTCTTCAATGGCGGTAATGCCTCCTACATATTGAAACAGTAATACCAAATATTAATCACTGTTAACACAGAAGCTCGCAGGCTCATAATTTTCCCAGCAATGCCCCATGCTGTGAGCAGGTGCTTATCCTGCTGAGAGGAGGTTAAGTGGATGCTGCTGATTCCTGAGGCAGGTGGATTGCTACCTCTGTCGCTGGAAGGGGGTAGGAGCGGCTTCCTGGGGAGCGACCGGATTTGGGGATTAGAACAACTGCTCCTACCTGAGAAGCCAAGGGACAGGCAGGCCCAGGGAAATTTTCAGATGCATTTTGTTGATTATCTGTTAACAGTGACTAATCTCTACGAACAGATTTTACACTACAAACTTTGCTGGTTTTGCTTTAAAATCTGCTTACACTGACAGTTAGATAATCGCCAGTGGGAAAATAAGTGCAACTCACTAAAAAATCAATTGCCAAAATATGTTTACAGAAGGAACAATTACCATCTAAACCTCTGAGATTCAGAGCTAAACAGATGTATGTATTTTCTGTTTTCTGCTGTTCTGTATTTCAAAAATAGCAAGACCCATTAATGCTTTGACTGATGAAACTATCTACAGTCTCAGTTCTAACGATGTGTTCCGGCAGCTTGGGAAGCAAAAGATGGACAAGTGTGAACAACGCTGGGAGGCAGCTAGAGTAGCAGGTATGCCTCCATGGGGTGGGCACAAATTCTGGCCTTTTGGCTTGCTAGCAAAGACTGAGGAGAGTAGGAGAGATGGCATACTGTTCTGCCAAGGATGATCAGTACTGAAAGACAGCTGAAACCCTCTGCTGCAGCGTGAATTAACTAGAGCAGGGCGAGCTCAGGTGTGCCTACATGTGTCACAATAACAGAGTGACTGTATGTAGATATATCTATTGTTGCAAACCTATCTGGAAAAGAGTGAGAGAATATAAGAAGCAAGTATGAAGACATCCACTAAAACCTTGAAAAAGACAAATACAATATACGCATCATACTTGATAAAGTACCATTAACACATCTTTGGCACCATTCTATAATAGACGTGAAATATGCTAAAATGAAACTAGTCTTCTTAAAATGGCATATAGCTATAGACACCAATGCTCCAGTAAAGGTTTTATAACAATTACATGCAAATTTATATGTATTTATTTGGAAAGGTCAGATTACACATGCATATGAAAAGAAAAACAAATTCTAAATGGGCTAACTCAAAAGGCCAAGGAATATGATGTAAAAAACCATGCATACAAGAAATAAGCGTTTGCCCTACATTTAAGTACTTCAGTGGCATAGGAATTATGTGTAAACAAACAGTGGAAAATGGAATTGACTTTTTTTTAAAAAAAAAAAAAAAAAAAAAACTATTCAAGCCCTCACTTGCCCCTGCTTAGTTTCTTCCCAACTTTGTGTACTGTTACTTTCTCTCCATTTGCCTGTTTTGCATAAACAGTATAGGAGGAAGCTCTGTACAATAAATGCTCAATAGCTCCTGGCCTTGAACAGCTTATTCGCCTAATTGTGCATCCCTTGTGGATTTTTCATAATACTTTACAGATCTAATTTAAATACTTTTACAGATTCATCAAATACGTTCTCTGAGGCACATTTATTCAGCTTACTTTAAAAACTTCTAATGAATTCTCTCAATATGTAATTCTATATTCAGCAACATGATTTGAATTAAACATCATTGAACAAGGTGTTCATTATTGGATGTGAATTACAATTAGACCAATAGTAACCTTTCCTGTGATAACAGTTTTATTCCCTTTTCTTGGGAGCTTTATTTCCTATCTGTGTAAAGACCTTCCATCTGAAAATCTGCCTTAAATGTGAGACAGAAACTAAGCTTTATCAGTCCCCACTGTACAGAGGCTGGAACTAAACCATTAGATCTCTCCTTGAACTGATAAACATATCCTCCTGCCATTGTGGCACCAATCAGCAACACAAAGGCGGCTAACTTACTGCATGCAACGTAACACACACTAATGGTATGATGGGACCTAGATTTTCCAGGTAGGTTAATTTTGAGAATGATTGCTTTTCTATTGCATTTATCATCAGCTCTGAACAGAGAAATCAGACCCTGCAAGGATTATGAGGCACGTCCTCTTGGAATCCATTTGAACACCTGAAGAACAAGAACGTAATTGGGAACTGTAAACACATACTTACCCAAAGGCACATCATGAGGCACCTGCCTGCCTGACCTTCTATGGTGGAAAGGGGGAGCTGTCTGAAGAATATGCCTCGACTTTAGTATGGTCTTAATACCGTGGGTAAAGCATTCTCATCCAGTAGTTGAGGAAATGTGAACTGGAGGAAGAGACTGTTAAGATGCTCCAGAAAATGGCTGGAGTGCCAGGCTTCCCATCGACTTGTGAGCAAACAAAGAACAGGGCAGCCCAGCAGTTGATCCTGAGGCCTTATTGTCCAAGTATCCTTATAAGTGACCTGGATGATGAACCAAAAGGCACCTTGGGCAAATTTCTAAACACAAACAACTTAGGGAAAGTGGCTGATATCTAAAAGAACTTCGATCCACAGTGCCTTCATAAATCTGCGCTTAGAGAAACCTCATAGAATTCTGCAAGAACTGAGAATTTCTGCACCTGGAGCGAAATAGCCTTCTCTATCTGCTCAGGTTGTTAAGCAACAGACTGGAAAAAAAAAAAAAAAAAAAAAAAAGTGGAGGAGCTCAGTGAATGCAAAATTTAATATGACCCAAAACTTTACTCCTCTGTGAATAAAGCAAGTCACACAACAAACTACATTAAGAGGAAAATGGCCAACAGACTGAGCAAAATTATTATCCTTCTCTGCTGCACACTGGTCAAATTCTAAGGCCAAATTTGGACCCCACAGCTCAAGAGGAGTGTGGAGATGGTGAAGTAGCTCCCTTTGATTTCAAAAGGGAAAGGGAGGAAGAGGAAACAGTCAAGTGAACAGGAGGCTAAAGAGAATCCTAAAAATTTTTCTACATGTACTTCAAGGTCACAGACAAAGGTGATGTAGTAAAACTCTTCATGGTAGAAACAGATGAAATAAAGCACAGTAGCCATAGTAGCTTTGGAGATTCAGAAAGGAAATTAGGAAATCTTTCTTCTACAGCTCTTCACAAGGCGGATATTGTAGAGCTAGAGGTTGTGGAATCTCCACCCTTAGAGGTTTTATAAGCTTGGTTAGGTAAAACCATAGCTAACCTGGCCTAATGGTGGCAACAGTCCTACTCTCAGGAGGAGTCTGGACAGAATGCCCTGCACTCTCACATCCCTTACAACCAGCATTTCTAAGATGCTTTGAAACAACGCTCCCTCGTCAAAAAAATCAACCACCTCTCCCTCCAAATTTTAATTCCAGAAATATACAATGCAACAATACAAAACTAACATATGGGCCTTCATCCATTTTGACAGATCAATAACTCGAATACTACCAAAAGGACATCACAGACTGTAACCAGCAGCACATTTTGGCATGTGTGCTGTCCACGCACAACAGTACGCAAATGTGAGTCGTCTTATTCAATGTTCATCCTAGATGCATCTCGTTTGTACTACAGAACAAAACGTGAATAGAAGATACAGGAAGTACAGCTAACAAGCAGAAAAAACAATAAGCTATTTTAAAAAACACACAATCTTTTTCATGCTGGCATCCAACCTAATAAATCATGGTGCACCTTCTATTTCATTATGACAGTAAAATATCTTTTTTTTATATATGTCAGACTTGCAATAATCTACAGAAATTCCCTTGTATAACTACTCCACTGCCACTTCTTTTGAATTCTGTTCAGTTATTCAAATAAAGTTCACACCTCCAAATATTTAGGTCACCCTACTAATGTAAGCCTATATTTACTTTGCCGCAAGATTTAGAAACTGTTGCACTGAAACCTAGTGCCTTGGAGTTACTCACCCTTAAGAACTCCCAATTGCCGCCACGCTGGGTACTACACTTGTTCATCTGACTAACTTCTAGATGGCAGAGACAACAATTCAGATAAATAAAACCATAATCAGCTGTGCCCTAATTTGAGCTTTAAAATAAGTCTGATACAGCCTCCAAGACCTCCATGAGTAAATAAACAAATAAATAAAAACACGAGGAACACCACATCACTTGCATTGTAAATATCATGGTAGTAAGAAAAAGCTACTCTCAGCACTTTTTAGCTCCAAGAGCAATCACATTACATATCAAAACTTGATTTTTAAAAACAACTTCTTGTTAGAGAAGCAGTTTATCTTCTTAAATGAACTGAGCACTCAAAAAGAAACAGACTGGGAGCTGGAGAGAATAATCCTGTTTAGCCTCCAAATAGGAATAGCACAGTCAATGCTAACATTCAATTATTATGGTGATGAGTGGCATGACAGCTGCTTACAAAAATAAATTTTATTGCTGTGCCCTTCTGGTATACTGCAGTCACATTTTGAAGGCCAATCTTTTAGAAGCACGACGACTGGCTTCTACCGCTTGGCTCAGTGGTTCCGTTGCCTGTGATAGAAAGCCTAGATCTGTTATGGCACAGCTCCTCAGCCTTGGCTCAGCTGTGCTGCAAGAACTGTACTTGTGGTGAGAGAAACAGGAAAAAATGGTAGCAGCTCTAGGATCCAGGAAGGATATTACTGACATAAAAAGTTGCAAAGCAAAAAGCAGGGAATTGAAAGATGGCAAGCTGTCAGAATTGAAAATCAGCCCCATCCAAAGAAGCTGAGAACCTGGCTCTTACCCACCTGACGGAGAACTGCCTGCCAGGCACTCACAGAGCTGGGAGCTTCTATTAGTGCTCAGCCAAGCAGCCCACTTGCTCTACCTATTGTTATGGATTAGCCCAATAAATGACTGCTTTATACTATTCAGTATGCCCTGATCATAGGGTCTATGAAAAAGTGACCCAGTAAAGAAGGGTTACAAAGCCTTTTTCTGTTATCATAAAAATGTCATTTTTAAAAGCTTCTGGGTGCCTAAAGATAAGTAGGTACTGGATACTGAAAGTGATTATGCAAGTCACCTATTGTGAACGTGTCATTAAAACATTATCTACTTATCTCTAGGTGCACAGTGTTTCTGAAACCTCTGTCCTTTATCCTTGATTTATCACAGATCTTTAGAAGGTGCCAAGAACTTGTATGTTAGAGGTTTTTTTCTTCTGTTCCGGTTTTTCATTTGTTGGTAAGTTTTTTTTTTGTTTTCTGATGTGTTTTTTTTTTTTTTTTAACTGAACCACA
>VXAV01007226.1:0-15363 GCA_013399715.1 Alectura lathami | reverse complement strand
ACACTGAGCCTTTTTCACATCATGAAAGACACTGCCTTCACGTACAGGGGGCCAACATACGTATTTTCTAGTCAGTAGAAACTTTCAAATTACAGGCTCAAAAACTGATGACAGACACTGAACAAGTTGCAAAAGGACATTTAAAAATGTGATTTTCAGAGTGAAATCTGCCCCATGTGCTGATCAGAAAGCTTGTCAGAAAGTGCCCTTGTAAAATCTGTATGAGCAATTTGTCTACATTACTAGGGTTAGGAAACAGCAAGTTCTAACACAAGAGGAAATATCTCATCTCCAAGCCTTATTTAGCTAAATGCACCAGTTTCATATTTTAAATTCAGATTACCTAAGTAAACAAGTGCTATGGGATCCTTGTGCCCCCCTAACCTTTCAGCTAAACATAAAACAGTCATTAGCTAACAGTACAAATTCACCTCTCAGCCAGCCAACCCACTTAACAGACTGTCTTAAGAACCCTCAAACTAAAATAGAGAATTCCTGCCTACAATAAGGAGATGATTTTGTCCTTTTGCTAAGTCTTTGTTAACTCCTGTCGACCATTTTCAATGTAGCACCGCAAACCACAGGCACTTCCCCTCACTGTTTCCTTCTTTTTGTATTTCTGTACCAGCTATAAAGTCCTTGTGACCTCAGGTAACAACAGCCAAAGTTCTAAAAATGCTGGGCATGATTAGCTGGGGGGGGATGTTGCCTCCAAACATAAAGGAAATTGCAGACGACAGTTTGCACAGATTTCTACAATAGTTGCAAAACAACAGAACCTGTTGGTGCTTCATAGCATTCCTGTATGTAAGACTAAACCTGCTCGGTGCTAACATTATGTTAGTTATTTCCTAAAATCTGAAATTACCTTCCTGTGATTACTTAAAGCTAACCTGTCATTACAGAAGGATGATGGCACACTTGGCAGCAAGCTCCAGGCCTTAACAGAGAACCTCTAAACTTCATGTAGTTCCCATCTGCAATCTCTTCCCGCACAAAACAAGTTGCAGTTTCAAAGACACATAAGAAAGGATTTTATGGGCTAGATAGTACAGTATGATGGTATTTTTCTTGGCCACTTCTGAACTACTGTTGATAATTAGTTTTGATTGCATTTTTAAATCTCTTTATGTTCTTTTTTCCTGGCACTTACCTTCTAATAGCACTTACTGTATGTTTTCTGATCCTGTTTAAATCACACATTACCATCTCACGACAATCCCTTTTGATAAAGGACAGGCTTATATCTAATTAAACAGAGTTAAATATTTTAGGAAATTGCTGCAAAGAACTACTGTTCCATAAAATAAACAACTTGCTGAATTCACAGGTCAATAACTACATATGGAATGTAAAATGTTAAAAAAACACAAATGAATGATACTGCTATAGTAAAGTCCAACTAACAAATGGCTTAATAATAAGTAGTATTTTGAAATAGAATCGTGTAGCTGTGAGATAGTGTTCCGCAATAATTACAAAAAGAGTTATGAATTTTGAAAGGATAAGATTTAACATTAGTCTTCGGTAAGTCTTCCTGCCAAGCTAAAAAACATACCCACATTAATTTCAGGTGAGAAAGTCATTTATTGAAGAATGACACACCAAACAAGTTTGTTTGTTTCTTCTTTTTTTTTTTTTTTTTTTTTGTTTTGTTTTTAATAACTGCATCTAGGAAGGAAAATACTTGTAAAGTTACAAATTGGGCAGTTTTACTCCAGATATTAAGGAGGTTCTTTTGAGGAGTTTATGAATGCCTCCTTGGTCCTTAAGTCAGTATTTATTTCAGGTTGCTATTTTCTTCACCCTCTATTTTACAAGGCCTTTCTTTATAAGGTACACAACCTTGGCTGTCGAATCTAAACCCTTTTCATTCTAATAATAAAAATGCATAATGTTGATGCCTGGGATCCTAGCCTTTCCCATTACAAAGCAGCTTACCTACAAATAATAAGTATGAACAAAAAAGGGCTATGAAATTCTTATGCAATATTAAAAAAACATTGTTTAATGCTCCTTCTAACAAGATAACTGATAGAGTAACAGATGACCTTCTTACTGGCAAAGGATTACTTTAGGACTAGGTTTAAATAAGAAATCGCTAGGAAAATGAAGTTTAGATTTTATTTCTTCCCTCTCAAAAGAATGAAGGGCTTGACTGAAATGCATTAGGAGCGCATTATTCTGCATATCAACCGTTGTATGAGTTTTTGTGTTAGTCTTATTTTTACAATCTCAACAAACAACATGTTTTCTAAAATAAATTTCAGTTGACTTTACAGTGAAGCTTCCCCTGAGATAGGAGAAAATACTTTCTTTAAAAGTAATCTCAGGAACGAGGATTAAAAAGATAACTTAAAGCTGCTTTAAAAAAAAAAAAAAATCTTATCACATCTTTGCTCCCTCATAGGAAAAGAAGTGATAACTGCTGTAGAAAAGAAAAACATACTGCAGACAGATTTCAAGGCTGTAGTCTTTTAGATCAGTTGATGGAGATCCAGGAAGGAGGAACTGTATTTTCTTTATTTTTAACTACCACGTTTCCCATAGTCAGAATGTTTGTAAGCAAAAACCTCATGACTAAAAGGCAATGACATATGGAACAGAATAGAAAGAGGCACCGCATGTTTGCAAGAGGCACCTATGGAACATCAGGTGTCAGACAGTAAGGCTGGAACTGGAGAAATGAGGCCAGGTGAGCCTTTCTGAGGCTCAAAGAACTTCTGAAGAATTATATGGTATGTGTCAACAGTGGGCTGAGTGACCCAGATACATGTGATTTTAGCCGTATGTCCAAGAAGGTGGTCCTGCCACATAGTTAAATCATACAGTGCAGCCTGTCTGTGAAGCTCTCTTTATTGAATATAAATAGTTTCCTTCAATATTTGGTGAATATTTATGAAGAATAAATTAATAAAATATATATTCCTACGTGTCTCATATCATTACAGTCACAAGATGAAAGAAGTCATCTATCAAAACCTATTTGTAATTTTCTTTTCTGTCAGCAATTTTATCACTAAGATACCTTCTAACATTTGTTTCAGATTTGAGTGATGGGTCTAGTGCTTATACTGAGGGGCCAAGAGACCTGCAGAACATCCAGTGAAGGGCTGGAGGCAACAGGGAGGGGCTGGGACTAGATGATCGTTAAGGTTCTTTCCAATCCAAGCTATTCTATGATTGATCCAAGCCATGATCTCTGAGAAAAGGCTGATAGAGCTTCAAAACAAAACAAAACAAAATAAAAAAGCCTGAAGGGAAGGTGAAAAGGAGGAGGAGGCAGGCCCTTTTCAGTGCCAGGACAAAAGGCAATGGGCATGAACCGGAAAACGAGGCTCCCTCTGTACTTCTGTGCTGTGCACGTGACGGAGCCCTGGCACAGGCTGCCCGGAGGCTGTGGGGTCTCCTCCTGGGAGAGCTTCCCAAGGGGCCTGGAGGTGGGCCTGGGCCCCCTGCTCTGGCTGGCCCTGCTGGAGCAGGGGGTGGGCCAGAGGGACCAAAGAGGGCCCTGCCAGCCTCAGCCATCCTGTGATTCTCTTACATCATCTTCACTAATGAAGATAAAGATTTTTTTCTTTTATTCTATTCCTCAATGTACAAAGATGCTCTTGCACAAATAATGCCATTAAATTGTGTATGTTACAAGATTATGATGTAAGAATACTTCCATTTGCAACTGAAATGTTAGAAGAAACATTTCTTAAACGTTCATTTACTTAGAAAAGAAACAAAAGGCAACTAGGTACAGTAACATAGCAATGAACAGTAAAAACCAGCAGCACAATACTTACAGCTTCAAAGATTTGTTCAGAAATGTTACAGATGACTGAAGCTTGTTTTCATAAATATTTTAATAAACATCTGTAAGAAGCAGGCAGAGTTCTAATCCTGCCAAAAAGTATGTTTGTTTAATTTGAAGCACAGGAATAGTTTTCCCAAAATCAAATTAGAAGACGTATGTATCTCTAGGTACATATGCATACGCACGTGTTAGATGTATACAGATACAGACGTACTAACCAACTGTCTATATTTCCCAGTGCAATGTGTTAAAAAAATCAATCAACTCATTAAAACCACATTTCTATTTGCACTTTGTAACTCTGCTACGCCATACACACACATTCACCTGAAGATGATGGTCCATGGAAAGAGCAAGTGTTTCCTCCGAGGCTAAAATTTTCATACCTACAGCAGCACCTATTGGAAACCATACTTCACATTAAGAAGTATAGTATTCAAATATTATATACACAATTTATGTACACACAAATCCTCATATTAGCTTTTGAAGGAGAGAATTTTAAAGAGTAATTTAAATCTTCTTAGCTTTGCCATTAAATAGAAAAAAAGCCAGTGTGCACATAGTATTTTTAATTTGATAATGAATTAAACTACTTCTTAAGCATATAAAAGAATTTTTTTTTGACTGGCTTTGCCTCTTGGGAAAAACAAAACAAAAAAAAAAAAGCTATCTGACAGGCAGGATTTTTGAACTGCCTGAAGTTTGAAGTGCATATGTTTTACTTAAACAAAACAAAACCACACAAATCCACTTTTACAGAGATATAATATACAAACAGATTTGGAAAACAAATGAAGGATGAGCAATAGAGCAAGAAAATATAACCGGATTAAATTCTTCTTCTGTCTGCAAAATGACATTTTGTCACTAAATATTAAGTACTATACCAAGAATTCTAAATTATATCAAAGGCAAAACTAACAAAGACAAACACATGCAGTGCTCATTTTTCCGTCGTCTTTTAGGCATATGATTATTTACCACCCAACAGGTAATTATCCACTTTTCCTTTATTCTAAGCATCTATTCACTCCTCCAGAGAACGTTATTTGCATAAAGGCGATCTCCTGGGAGTTTTGGCTCTATCTTAAAAATCACGATCAATTTCTGTGTAATCCAGCTGGATATGAAGCGAGATATGGCACACAGACGAATGGAAATGCAAGAAGCACCAAAGCGTGAAAGAAAGTCACCTTGAAGGGCTGATGCTGCAGCATATTTTGCCTAAGGTTTCACAGCTCCATTACACATGCATGTTCAAATCCGCACTGCTTAAGCATAAACTATGGGAACAATTGCCTAATAGAGCATTTAAACATTTCCAGAACATACATACATGTTTAGGGTCTGAGTTATGCCTTATTGATAATTTGCTTTTCTCCAATTAAGTTGACAAATAAACTCCTGCAGATGGCTTAGATATATCTGGATAAAAATGGTTCCCTTCAGCGAAGGGGCTCTGAATCACATTTGCCATACAAATGATGCAGTGTACGGGGTATTTCTGAACCAAGAGAAAAGGTACAAGGTTATCACTTTTGATTAATAGCTTTAAACCTCAAGATGGTGTTGTCTTGGAATGTTAATTTGTCATCCTGTTTGGGGNAGCCATTCTTAGAATAACATTAGATTACTTGTTTAAAATACATTTTCTCACCAAAAGTATATATATATATATGTATATCAGTATAAGATCAGTACTCCTCACCTAAACTAAGGTCAGATCTAGATTTCACTCAAAAATAAAGAACTCTAACAACCTGAGTTCCACAGTCTCCCTTTAGATTTATGCAGCAGCAAAATGCCATTACATCTTTACGAGCAGCACATTTCACCAACTTGCTTGGTCACCAGGGGACTAATGCAGAGTATTTAAAAGGCTCCATTCTCATCAGGAAGGAGGAAGAGGAGGCTGAAATCCTGACACAAATCTTTCTACTGGGACTGCCACAGAGACAGTAACCCATGGCTAATGATGAGAAAAACTATGAAGCCCTCAACACCTGAAGAAAAACTCTAATCTTTGTAATGATTAATCACCATGCAAGATGCCTTAATGAATATCAAAATTTGAGCAGGTTTTAGCATTTGTTGTAAAGGTGCACTGATAACGTTGCCAAGTTGGCCTTAGCCATGGAAATGTTTAGTGGGAAACACATTTTGCTATTTTGAGGTTATTCAATTGCTTTGTAAAAAAGGATACATATAGAAAAATTAAAAAAAAAAAAAAAGTGCCAGCAACGTTATACTCTTTGATAAAAAGAATTACCACTCTCACCAGAAGCTAGAAAAGTTCTTTAGAAATGTTTCCAAGCAATAAATGCAACTTCCTTAATTCAACATAATGCTAGTAGTTCTGAGACTTGATCTACAAATCATGGAGAGAGATATATATATATATGCACATACATACCTATATTTTAAGATACGTTGATTCTAAAACCCACCAATACAGACAGAACACAAGATTCATGTAGAGGTGGATGAGTGATCATTTCATAACCATACGAAATACATTTAGCACATATTCAGCCAAGATTTGAGTGTGATATTTGTACATTTCAGGACTATACAGACATCTACGTGTTAAACAAAAGCTTTACTTCACCTGTTTGTTCCAGACGGACGTCAATATGTACCATGCTGTACACACGTCATAAAATCACAATGCGATTTATTCACAGAATTTGAAAGCACAAGAAGAGCAGAATTTCACAGTGGTTATTGTCTTTACTACGACACATGAACGAACCTACCAGCCCATTTCCTGAGGCAGGTCACCTCCACCTGACGCCCTAAAACCTTTTTCCAGATTCATTCTAGAGTAACACAGATTTTCCTTCTTTGCTGTTGAAAGAACAAAGTAAGGTATACAATGGACAAAATGAAAATTTTCCAACTCCAATGCAGAAATATTAACTGCTAACCACAGTTCTGCACCTAAATGGGAGGAGTATTCATTCTCTCCTTCCCTTAGCTCCCTGAGACAATCTGTACTAAAACTCTTCAAGAACACTGTGCTAAAAATGCCACAAAAACTAAACTGAGAGCATGTTGGGCTACAGCACTGAACATCAACCCAAATGAGAAATCACACATTGCTAGCAATTTAGTCAGTGGTATTAGCAGAATAAAGGAAAAGAATTTGAAAGATTACTGTTGAATGAGATAAAAAGTGAAATTTAAAAGCCCTTTAAATAATGAGTTTCTTGCTGCTAAAATTTGCTACAGTTAGACAGCAAAACAATTACTTTGTGACAGATTGTGGAGAAAATGGCAAGTTTATTTAAAGGCTAGACAAATTTAATACAGTCATTTCTCTATTTTTCTCCTTTGTGTTGTGCATTCTGAGTGAGTGGCTGTCAGGGACTTCCGTGGATGATAACAATGCAGTAACAAGTGACTACAAAACACCCTGTTTCTATAAGTGAACTACCAGTGGACATGCACAATAGTTCTGCTTCTTTTATAGAATTCCTGTTAAGAATTGGTCAGGAAATAACATTTTTTCTTTTGAAAAGAAATAAAAACCATAAATGATTCTGCTGTTCTTATAAGTTGCTGTTTAGGGTGCACTGTGTCCTTTCTTCTTACCCATGCAACAATACCTAGGGATTTTTATTTTCTCAGAACTAGTAGTCAACATTTTATGAAACCATGGTCTAAATGAAAAAAAAAAAAAAAAAAAAAAGAGAATTGGGCAAGATAGTTTAACGGTTTTAAGGGTATTTACTGGTTAACAGTAACTAGCTCAGTTTCTTTCTTGGAACTGAATTCCTTCATTGCCCAAAGAATCTTGCACCGCTAATTTCTGTAATTTATTTTTCTGCTGAGACCATACGGATTTCTAGCATGTTTGCTATGCAGCACAAAAAGCTTACAGTGTTTTGAAGTGGTCCAGCTGAATCAGAGTGATAATTACCTCTCTGGATTTCTTCCTTCAACCAGAAATTTTCGATGAGAGGATGGTCCTCTCCTTAAGGTGTTCTTCCCAGCACACTCATGAGGATATGTCACTTCCAAGTGAGTTTAAAAAATATTTTTACAGAAGGAAGGCATTCTAGAAGGGGAAAGCAGAAGAATGGCTCCTAGCTATATGTACAAGGCAAGGCAGAAGGAACTCACAGCAAGGAGCCAAAAGAGACCATGAAGTGGCTGAGCACCTTGAGAGGGTTTTATCAGGCCCAGGAACCAAAGCGTGCACGAACCTGAAAGATGTTCCTGTCTGTTATAATTACAAAGTGGAGGTCGCAGCTGCACTCAAACAGCCATCTACAATAAAAAGAGAAACTATTCAGCCATAAAACTATGCATAGGAAATATTTTAGTGCCTTTCTGCATTTTCTCCCTGGAAATACATTTAAGGAAAAAACTAGAAATACTTCAAGTCAGGCTACACCATGGCCCTGTTGATTACTCAAAAGAGCATGCGATCCTGCATGTGCATGTGAAGAGCAGAAAGCAAACATGGATAATTAGCAGTGAAGAGTTATACAGAAATGAATGTTTCTGCACATCAGAAGAACATCCGTACAAAAAGAATCAGCAAGTTAGAAATTCATAAACAAAACATGAAAGAAGTTGCACAGATGTGTCTGCGATGATGTTAAGAATTACAAGACCTTATGGGTTCCGGAACACCGGGCATGCACTACGATAACCCAGCAGTTGGAACTGCTTTGGAG
The DNA here is from genome assembly GCA_013399715.1 of Alectura lathami. NCBI lineage: Eukaryota > Metazoa > Chordata > Aves > Galliformes > Megapodiidae > Alectura > Alectura lathami. The sequence continues at coordinate 6,870 of VXAV01007226.1, read as the reverse complement.
GAGCTTGTTGAGATCAGACTTCACAGGCACAGTAAAGGAAAACATACTTTTGTTTTTGTATTGTTACGCAGGTGATTTTACTCCTCCAAAACCATTATGACAAGAAAAGTTCATTTCAGGAGAGTTTAATACAGTTATAAGATGACAAATTGTAGTCTACTAAAAAGAAAACCAAGATTAAACTTCATCACTATCTTAAATCAACTTGCAAATCGTCTTAGAATACATGCTACTGCTACTTTTGCATATTTTAATTGCTAAAAATGATCACATGCAGTACAAGTTGAAGTGCTGGATATGTAATTAGGTTCATTTTCTCTCATTGTGGTTAGTTGAATGTGTTAATTGTGCCTTTGTATGTTCTTTTTGTTTTGCTTTCTTTCTTTTAAGTTGATAGACTTGAATGTGACACACAAACATGATATACTTAAATCACACTCAGTAAGACTTAAATGCTGAACATGAGAGAATATTTTGTATCTAAAGTTATTACTTAGATTTTGAAGGTTTTTATAAAAATATGTTGTAGAGAACAAGATGAGATTTTTGCAATACATGTGCAGTCTTTAAACTCAAGGCATTTAGCCACCAAAGTCTCTTAGTACACCACAGTGAAGAATTTCTCACACTTCAACATGGGACCTGATGCCTGCTCCTTGTGCTTTTATTAACAAGATGCACCAGAAAAAAAGTCCATGCCTTCACTGAAATGCTTCAACCAAATTCTTTCAAGAGCCTAGCATTAAAATATAACATTAAATACAAATGCCACTTCAAAATAACCATGCAGTTTTTTAAACTTGCATTATACTTTGACATCAACCATTACCACCCTTGACATCTATTGCATTAAAAGAAATCATGCACTTCTACAGCTGATTTGCTTCTATACTTTGAGCCTTTATGTAAATTACTGTAGGTGCTCAGACTTTTAAAGAACATTGGATATAGCTGCATACTTTAAGTAAATGAGTTCTCCACACGATGCCTTATATATCTGTCATTCCATTTTTTTTTTGTTCTTCTCTCTCTTTTTTCCACTAGTTTTTATCCCTGACCTCTCCACTTTTCACCAATGTTTCTTAGTGCATTTAGGACCAAGCACTTCTCCTGTATATGGCTTTACAGCAAGCTCCAGAAATCCTACTTAGGTAGGACTCTGAACTTCAGTGAGACAATTCAAGTCAATCTGACACACAGAATTTCTCCCTGTTACGGTAAGGAATGATTGAGGTTAAAAATAATCATGTTCCACAAAAGGCCAAAAAGTTGATGAGCTCATCTAAACACTGTTCATAAATAAATTGTTAAAAAACCCTCATTTTGGATCAGAAACTTCATTACAAAATGTTAGGAGACAGCTAATAAAATGTTATGAAGTTCAGGAGATGGTACCTATCCTGAGACACGCACCATAATACCTTTAGCACCTAAAACATTGAAAGGCGGATTACTTCGACTTCCTCCACAGCCAATAGAAGCGATACACTCCCTCCAAAGAAAGGAAAATGTAGTTGTCCAAAATTCCTCTTTGGAGCAGCCTCTTTCTGTATCTCTCTCTCCAGAAGCCCAGTCCCATGAAGCAACTAGCCCCTGTAATGCTGGCTCATTTAGGAGGCGTAGCTCTCAGGTCAGAAAAGGGAGCAAGAAATCCTGCTTCAAGAGGATGAGCTGTGGGTATGAGCAACCTCTAACCTCCTCCCACTGAGCACACTTTAGTCACAATGTCAGCCAGGTTTTAGCTGACGTGGCGAACAGCTATCATATTCCTGTAAGCATCACAGAAACAAGTTTTTATGGGCAGATCTAAAGAGAAACAACGGGACAGCTGAACATGTTTGCAGAAGGATCTTCCCAAGGGTCCAGGTAGCATTAAAAAATGCCTTAAAGGACTTGTCTGAAAGATGTAACAAGTGAACTGCTACTGCAAATGATCAGTTGTGTGCTGGTTTCATAACATGAATGACCATGAAGGGAGGATTAGCACAAGTAGGAGCCAGGCAGCTTGCCTACAGTTGATAAACCAGAAAAGAGGAGCCAAATGAATGCTGACAAACAGAGGGCAACTGATGTTGTTAATTGAGATACTGTAAGCAATAATTGAGCAAAAAAACCCACAGCCTTTGAAAGTAATTCCCACATTTCTCATCATTAGTTGCCTGTAATGTCAAATAGATCTATTACATGTTGAATGAAATTTTTTATTGTTAACTTATCTGTAATTGCACACTGAATTCAAGTAACAGAATTGAACTATATTTTAAAAAACTTTAAAAAAAATCCACAGTTCTGGAAAGTGCACTGTACAATTCAAAAGGATTTTGACAGAAACATCAGAAAACCAACTAAAATAGTTGAGAGCTCCTGTATTAGAAGAAGGACACAAAACAAGGTTTGACCGCCTGGAGTTGAAGTCAGATAAAAAGTAGATTAACAGTAAAGTATGTATAGTGAGAATTTTCTATTCTTTCTCATTACCTACCTTGAATAGTTCTGAGTTCTCTTTAAATCTGTGCTGTTTCCAATAGATATTCTCCTACAGAACTCTGAACCCCAAAGAAGAATCATTTACTGTAACTTAGCATTTAGATAAATGTTTTACTTACAGCGTGACAGTATTTCTTACTTTCTGCCGTTACTTTCTCCCATTATTTCAGATCATGATTTCAACTTCCTTGACACAAACTTGCTGAATATTATCATGACCTGCTTTGGACTGCCCAGTGTAAGACAGATGGAAATCCAACCACAGGCTACCAGGATGGCCAGGGGCCTAATGTGTAACAGGCTGAGCAAAAAAGGTTTGTCCCTTTCTAAGAAAGCTAACAGAAGATCCTACTGACATTTACAAGTTACAAAGTACATAATGGGAGGCGATAGAGAAGATGGAGATTTTAATCCAAGTTCTTCTCAGAAAAGCATGAGGCAATGGCCACCAGATGGCGAGTTGGAACACTGGAAATTTTATCCCAACAGAGGAAAAAAAAATGGTTATTCACAGTGAGGACAGCTGTTCTTGGAACAGGCCCTAAAGACAATGCACAATATCCACCCTCAGTCATTTGAGAACTCAGCCTGCACAAAGGCCTACGCAACCTACTGCTATTGGCCCTACCGGGAGTCAGGGGTTTGGCTAGATCACTTCCACATTGCCCTTCCCACCTGCACGACTTTGATTCTGTGCTTCTAACTGGGTTCACTGAAAATGCTACCACACAGTTAACTCATTGAAAATGTTGCTGCACAATGGGTGAGTTTACATTGTTAGCACTATATAAGAAGATTTTCAAGAAAGCACTAATAAAAGCATTAGGATACGTTGAAACTCTAACTATGAATAATTTCCAGAGATCTAACCAATGAAGCCTTTGTTGTTACTTTATGTTTTATGTTCTTGAAGACTGAGATACATGTCTTCAAATTTCTTGATAGCCTTGAAAACTATTAAGTACAGAGTTGATGAGGCTGGCAGAGCATGACAATGAAACACCTTGCTTCCCCTCTAGGAAAATATTTTTATATGAATCATCCCAATAAACAGGCAAGTAACTTTCAGTGAAATCACTGGTAACCCAAAACCTCTTCAATTTGTGGCTATTAGAGAAATTGTATTTGAGTTATTGTTATTTAAAAAAAAAATCTTGTCTACAGTTCATAAAGATTAGTAATCTTTTCACTACAAAATAACCTGATATTAGAAGCTGATGCAAATTAAATTTAAAGCTTTTTATAGCTTCGTTTACTATTCATACATCAAGGCAGGAATTCAGCAAGCAATCAACATATGAAATATAAAGTGAAAGTACTAGAAATAAATCATTTAAAGACTACTTAAGACAGCAAAAGCACCTTAGGAGAAATTGGGAATACGTCTGAAAATCTCAAAAATTACATCTTAAAAGCTAGAAAATTACCGTACGATAAGGTCAAGAGTGGTAAAGTAGATAACACTTGTTCCATGAGAACTGTGGTGAATGCGCAGCTGGTTTTTAACAATTCTTTAAAGATATGGGGTAAGAATTCCTCTGACACTGGGGTCTTATTATTTCAAAATACGATATGATAATCAATATAAAAGTTGATCTGAGAGTCAGTTCAGTGTTCCAACTATGTTACTGAGTTTCTTTAAAAGTCTATTATTCTAATTACAGATCTCTAATCTAACATTATCTCCTTTTAATAGCTCCCTCATCCTCACACCTCTTTAATAAGCTTTGATTTCTCTGTAACCATTTATCTTAGGCAGCTCATAGCAACCCCCACTGTCCACGAGAACACACCTGAAAGGTATTTGAAAAAGTTTATGTCTGTATTGTGTGTCCAATGGTTTGCAAAATGCACCTATTCACAAATAACAGTAAATTTCTAATTGAAGTAAGTGGCTTGAAGTTTCAGACTGTGGCCAACTATTTTATATTTTGCATGTTAACTATTTTTGTTATGAGACAAAAATCAATTTCATGTAAAAAATGGTTGCCAAGAACAAAACAGTTACAATGGAGTGGAAGAAAAAGACTGTAGTACTAGGACTCTTATTAATCTGCGGTGGAAAGAGAGGAAACAGGTTTGCAGCAGAACGGACAGTCTGGAAAGCGACCTCTTCACCAGGCAGGGTGAGCTCCTGTACTCATTCAGGTCAGCTCATTTCCTTCTGGATATACTTGCCAATTTGAAGTCTGTTGGCTGTCACCCTCCAAGAGTCAATGTCTACGGCAGCATGACAGACTGGAAACGCTGAAACAGTTAAGTGCCTACGATCATCTGCTGTGCCAGTGCCAACAGGCATCCAAATTACACAACTCAAAGTCACCTCTTAGATCTCATTATAGGCCACCTGTTGCCTTCCATCCTTCTAGACTGCCAGCAGTTGAAGAACAGGAAATAAAAGTAGGTAAACACATGCACTGTGAGGCTGGCATTGGCCAGAGAGTGAGCCACTGCTGAGCTGAAACCTGCGTAAGAAACACACCTGCTCATTTGTAAGCAAAACACTTAGTAAAGCAAACAAGGCATGCAACAACTGTAGCAAAACCTAATTAGTCTCAGTATAAATAATAATAAAAAAAGTTTTTTCAGGTATTGATTTATGCCAAACTTCTTATATGTTTAGTACTACATAGGACAATAAATCTTGCAGTTCCATTTATAATTACATCCAAGAAAAAATACTCTCATGATATACTTCCACATTACTGTCACTAAACCTCAGACAACCCCTCAGCATCCCCTCAGCATTCACAATGCCCGGCGCAAGATCAGTCTCCTGCCACTGAACAAAATACTTGTGTGTAAAACCACTGAACATGCAAACCCAGAGAGGCGAAAGGAGGAGGAACCACTTCACCTCTATTCTTGTTGTTTGCCATTAACCCCACACAAGATTTGAACACAGTGGGAATGCAGCTGGGGAGAGTTTTCTGCCAAAGGTTGAACGGCTGTAAAAATGTGCACTAGGAAGTCAATACTCTTGTTAATTACCAAATGCATTGAATGAGACAGAGGGGAAAATACTACTCAATCATCTAATTAAGTAATGTTATCAAAATGCACATGTTGTCTTGCCAACAGCATCCCAAACATCTTCCTAGTTACCTCTTGAGCTGCCTTTGGCAAAAAAGAGAAAATAAAGGCAAGATGGAGTAGAAAGTTCCCTCTTGTTTCATAAATGGGATTGGTCCTTCTTGGTATATATAATTCATTAGAAGTATGTGAGGCAGGAATGTTCTGTATTGGCAAAATAACTTTAAAAGCACTGCCCACAAGCAGAGGAAGTGTAGTCACAGAGCACTAAGAAAATTAATCCCTAGATGGCACCATCACTCTCATTTGTACTGTGTAAATGCTTCCTTAGAGTGGGAAGGAACAGTGTTGGTGGTTTCCCTGTACGATTTCCTAATGGGTCTGTGGTAAGCAGCAGGGCAATGAGATCACTGTCCCTACTGCTTTAAGTATTCAGCTCATGAAACCATATACATCCCTCATCTGCTGCTTTAGAGAGGGATGTCTGAGTGTGTCTGTGTACTGTCATGTTTGTCACAAACCGCGGGATGTGTGACAACTGTTTTTTTTATTATTATTATTTTATTTTTTTTTTTTAAATAATGCTTTTAATGCTTTAGTCTAGTATCACTGACTGCAAAAGAAACTCTAGTTATCTGAATTCGACAGTGTTTAGAATGAACACATACAACTTACAGATGATCCGAAGAACGAAAACTCCTACAGCCCCGGACGCAAGCCAGGCTCTGCGCTGCGTCCCCTGACTCCCGCCTCACCCGCTGCCTCCACTGCGCTGCATTCCAGCGCCACCTGCTGACGCGAGCGCACACAGCAGCACGGCAAGCTCATCGCGGCGACTCATTTCACCTTCTGCTTCTCAAACCTGCTTTCCCCTTCTGCTTTCCACTGTTGAAACACGGACGATTTTTTTTTTTTTTTTCCCTGGTCAATGTTTACAATATTTAATTTACAAGAAATGCATATGAAATGGGCTAGCATTACTTCTAGCAAAACTGCTCTCCACTTCCGAAATGGTTTCTCACTGGAATCACACAGCATCTAGATACAGAACAGTGCGAGCGTTTTGAAACAGCAGATGAACTCCACAGCTGAAAATTAAATTTAAAGGGATGAGAACAGTTGAGAAACGGAACATAACAATTCTGAATCAGGGCTAAGACTAAGAATAACAAAGAGCGTCTCCTATAGTTACAGCATGTAGTTTTAAGCACTTGGTCATTCTAACACTGTCAGACAAAACACATCTTTGAGTATTGTGCAGAATCATCAAATGGTTTGGTTTGGAAGGGACCTTAAAGCCCATTTAGTTCCCATGCCGTGGGCAGGGACACCTCCCACTAGACCAGGTTG
>VXAV01007224.1:1438-15037 GCA_013399715.1 Alectura lathami | reverse complement strand
AAAAAAAAAAAAAGAGTATCTACTATAGATATGGATTATAGTAGATACATAAGACTGTAAATGTCCAGATCAGTGCTACAGAGTACAGGTATACATGCTACACATGTTCAACACCAGTGCAAAACAATCTGGTATTTTGCTTTTATTTGTGACCATGCTAGATGCGTGTGAATTCCATTCTTCATTAGAAAAAAAAAATCCCTGCTCTGAAAACAATTGTGTTGATTTTTTGCCTGGAAGCTGTTATTACAGCTAAATTACTTCAGCTGACAAAGAAGCAATTACACGCCACTCAACCTCATCTGAGTTATCAAGCAAGCAGAGGACTTTTCATATAACTGATAAAAATATTTGAAAAATCAGTGACTGACTTACAACGTCTGCTAGCTAACAATACTTGCACAATGCTTCAGAAATTTGTGAAATATTCCAGTTGAAGATGCTCTTAACACATTAAATAATTTGCTGGCTTTTGTATTTTTGTTTTTGATTTTTTGCTATAAACTAGCAGTAGTTTTGACATTCACAGATAAGACTTGAGCTTCTATGCAGCTCTGTTAACATACACTCAAGAACAGTTTTATTTTCCTCCTACTTTTGCTATCTAGACACTGAAAATTGTACTGTTAACAGATGTGAAAAACTAATGCTATTTTCCATTTTAAAGTTGAATGTGCAGTTTTGGTAATTCTGTAGACCTCAGAAAAGTCTAGGAGAACTGCATTTTTTTTTTTTTTTTTTTGAATCTTGTTAAACCTTGGAAAGACCTACCTGTGTTAGAGCAATTTCTACTGATCAAACACGCATGTAGTGAAAATTAAGGTATGTTTTGTACATTTGTGTTTTGTAGATGATAACTAGCTCTCGTGGTTATGTGCTAATGGCGTTAAGCTGGTAGTTGCACCTGGCAAAAGGCATGTCCTCAAACTTCTTGCAGACAATGGCTAGGGAAGTTTAAGAATTCATGCCTTAAGAATAGGAAGGCAATATTTGGACAGCATATTTTTAAATGTTTCAGAGAGTAGAAAAGAATCTACAAGGCTAATGTGAGATGATATTTGCTACGTATGTGAGACCGGAAAATAGCTGGAAAAGCTGGATAAATGCAGCGCAGTCATTATTTTTTCAGTATGCAGCTAGTTTTAACTACACATTTTAAATGGATGATGAAAACCTTTGAACATCCGATAAAAATAACTAATTGGCTACAAATTACTTTCAGCATCAAAGTATGTTTATATAAATGTTTTCTGGGTTTACATTTTTAAGGTTAACAGTAATAGAACACATCCAAACATAATTACTAGTAGAACATAATTTTTAATTAGTTATTTAATAAATCATAGCTTCAGGTCTGAATTCCTAAACAATTTACAGTGTTTGTGTCATCAAATTCTGTAGTACAAGCAGAATGCTAACACTCATCATGAGCTGAGTCTACTTCCCTAAACTCTGCAGTGGGTTTTATCATATACAAAACTGCAATATTCTTAAAATATAGAACAAATTATTACAGCTGCTTAGGACAGTCTGTTGCTCTTGCAAATATGGCCTGATGCTACGTTTTCTACAGGCATATTGATGACACAGAAGAGACAGATCATTCCGTGGAAGCACAAAAGGCTTGCAGAGATATGCACTTACAACTTTGAGTGGATGCATGCTTAGAAACTTGGCAGAGACATGTAGTACTCCAAAAGCATTACTAATGTAACTTACCCTATTTAAAGAAATCCAGCTTTTTTAGCAAATGAATGCATTCTGAAGTTTTTGGGTAAATATAACTGGGAATCTAAGACAAAAAAAAAAAAAAGTACTTGTATTGAAAAAACAAAAAGGATGAAGCCTCATTGATTATTCTTTTACTTCAGAAGTACCAAAAACTCTGTAAAATTACAAAATTGTAAGTTGGCACCTTTCAGTATTTCAAACTATGGATGTTTTATTTCTGCTGACAAAAGAGCCTAACTTCACACTTTATATGAACTATTTTTACATTTTTTAGAACATCTGCAAAATTGAATCTTGTTTTGATCTAATAATAACTTTAACTTCATATTGTTCTCAAATTATATATTTAGACATTAGAGTAAAATTGGGAATGAATAGAAAGAATATTTTCTCAATATAATACATATTATATGTATCTGAATTTTCATTACATCCATTTTATAAATTGCAACCACTACTTTTAAAATCTTTCCAAGTTACTAAATTCATGTAAAAATATTGAAATACCACACTTCATCTGCTTATTCTTTATATCAATTTTTTCTTTAGAGGCATAATGGAGTATAATGTTTGACAATGAAACAACAGAGAGAATGAACACAATCAAAAAAAAATATGTCTATGCATTTATTATGTTATTAAAGCCCCTTACTTTGGGAAATACTACTTCAAGATATAAGCTGAATATTTCTATTTGCATATTAGATAAAAAGCAGATGATTTATAATTCTCCTTAAAGTAATCTTAATGAACTATTGCTGAAAAAAAAAAAAAAAAGTATTTTACAGTCCAGCTAGCATCCAAGAAACTTACAACTTGCAAGTTGTCATCATAACACACCTACCTTACAGTCCACTATTCTGTACATATATATATAAACATAAAGCATGTAAGTCATATGCCTGGGAACAAATGGTGTAATTTTGTTGTCTTCTAAGCAGCATAAAAGTTAGATAAGTATCAGCTTCAATAATATATTTATTTAGTTTAAAGAAAATGCACATAAGAAAACTCAAGACAGATAGACCAGGAAAGCCCTTAGTAAAATGAAGTCAAATTGCCCTCTCTAAAGGTTTTTATTCTGCACACTCAGTAATTTCTTTCATTTATTTGTCTTTCCTGTGTAAGGAATTGTACTAGCTAAAATTCCAAAAAGATTTCATTTTTTACTTAATTAATACATCATAAACACCTCTTAGCTTCTCTGAAGGAGTAATAAATAATAATAATAATAAAGTCTGTGGGTCTTCTGCTATTAACTGCAAATAACCCAGATCATCTCTCTCCTCTGGATGACACTTGATAGGCATGTAGCATCAGCACATGTTGCCAAGGAAAAACAGACTCTTCCCTAGTAAAAAAAGCCAGGCAGAGCCACTGCAAAGACTGCCCTGCCCAGTGCCCTGAGCTGCACACTGAGCTCAGCCCAATGTTGTACCACAGTGGAGAAATGTATACCCACAGGCCAGCCTTTCCCGTTAAACTGGGAACTGTATGAATGGAATGGAATAGAATAGAATAGAATAGAATAGAATAGAATAGAATAGAATAGAATAGAATAGAATAGAATAGAATAGAATAGTTCAGTTGGAATGGAACTTCAAAGAACATAAAGTACAACTACCTGTCCACTTCAGGACTAATGAGAAGTTAAAGCATGTTATTACAGGCATTATCAAAATGCCTCTTGAACACCGACAGTCATGGAGCATCATCCAACTCGCTAGGAAGCCTGTTCCAGTGACCACCTGTATGGTGAAGAAATTTTTCCTAATATCCAGTCTGAACCTATCCTGTCACAGAGTTGTGGTACTCTTGCACATCCTGTCATTGGATACCATGAATCTGTAAATAGCAATGAAGATGCCTCCACAATCTAAGTGTCCTCAGCCTCTCCTCACAGGACATTCCTTCCAACACTTTTACCAGCTTTGTTGCCCTCCTCTGCATGCTTTCAAGTATCTCAATATCTTTTTAATGTGGAGAACAGAACTGCACACAGTATTCAGGGTGAGTCTGCACCAGTGCTGAACAAACCAGAAGATTCACCTCTTTGGAGGGGCTGGCTATGCAGTGTTTAATTCACCCCAATCTGTGACTTGTCCTCATGGCTGCCAGGGCACACCTGCTGGCTCGTACTGATCCTGCTGTCACCAGTACGCCCAGGTCCCTTTCTGCTGAACTGCTCTCCAGCCACTCTTCTCTCATCTGTGCCCATGTCCAGCATTACTCCATCCCAGGTGCAGAACCCAGAATTTTCCTTTGTTGGTCTTCATGCCATTCATGATTATCCAGTGTTTCAATGGATGTAGATCCCTCCGCAGGGCCTCCCATCCCTCCAGAAAGTCAGCAGCACCTCCCAGTTTAGTATTGCCAGTAAACTTGTTCAGGATGCATTCCACTCCTGCATCCAGATCACTGTGTCAGAAATTCTGAACAGGACTGGCCATTCAAATTGAGGCCTCAGGAACACTGCTAGGACTATCCGCCAGCTGGATGTAGCCCCACTCACTGCAACCCTTGGAGCTCTGCCGTTGAGCCAGTACAGCACCCACTGTAGTGTGAACCTGTATCTCACAGCTGAACCATTTGTTCAGAAGGATGNTGTGTATTTTTTTTTTTTTTTATATCGTTTTTTTTTTTTTTTTTTTTTTTTTTTTTTAGCACTTAGGGTCAATGTTCCAGAATCTGAGGCTAAACTAACAGGTCTGTAGTTTCTTAGTTGTTATCTCTTGTCCTTTTTGTAGATTGTTACAGCAATGGCTGGCTTCCAGTCAGCAGGATCCTCCCCAGACTCCCAAGACCTTTGGTAAATTGTGGAGAAGGGTGCAACTATAACATCTGGTAACTCCTTCAGTACTCTGGGGCGAATCGTGTGAGGCTCCATGTACTTATGAACATTCAGCTGACACAACTTCTCACTTAGAATTTTGGTGTTCACAAGTGGAAGTCACTGCTCCCTCAGTCATGGTCCTCCAACTCTGAGGATTAGGCAAGGCCAAGATGCACCATTAATATTGAAAACTGAGACAAAATAAGGCATTATATGTCTCTGCCTTTTCCTTATCCTAATTTGTTAGGTGATCATCTTCATCAAATTTCAGTCCAATGTTTTCATGAGAATGGAAATGTAGGTATTTCAAACAGAGAAACAGTGAACAAAACAACTGAACTCATTTTCATTCATTTATGCAGCAGAAACACCTTTTTTTTTTTTTTTTTTTTTTTTAACTGGAATAGCTAACTTTGCTGAAGGATGGACAAACGAATGAAACACCTTTTCTGATAAGGGTAGTATCTCTGTATCTTTGTCCTGCGACATCAAAGCATTGCTTAAACCTGCCAACTACAACAACCACAGGTGAGTGGCTTCATTCCAGATAAAGACCTGCTACTCTTCCGACTATTTAAAGGGCCCACACGAGCTGTTCACATCATGGTACTGTAAGAAACTCTTATGAGGAACAATGTTGATACTGCTATTAAAGTGTTTTCATTTTAGGTTTGCATTTCAATTTATTTAGTACAAATCTCTGTGTAGATCATGTGGTGAATAGCAAAAATATATGTGCTTGACTTCGCATGCTACATGGGGTAGTTGAAAACTTGCTGGAGTAGAGGGCTCCCATATTTTTGCACAAGACAGCCTGGCACAGTGCATGAGAAGGTTGACTGCACAGCACACAGCCAGTCTGATCCAGTTAATAAAGTAGTCACTGAAATAAAGGGGACATTATCTGTGCATTTGACAGTACTTTATAAATAATTTGTAATGAATTTATTTCACCTATTTATTGGTATTTCAAATTAATTTAATTTTACCAGATTTTAAACAGTTGGATGTGGATCAGTAGCCTACACATAGGCATATATTATTACATTAAAAATAATTTTTTGGATTTCAGGTGTTACTAAAGAGGGCAGATATCTGATGTGCACCTTGTGTCATATCTGCCCTATGTGGAAGTCTTAGGTAGTTAATACAACCAAAATGGTATCTAATGCTTAGATCTACATATTGGAAGTGCTCCCATACTCTCTTAAGTTCCATCTGTATGAGGGAAAAAGGAGAAAACGATATTCAGTGTTTCAGATAACAGCTACATAGTGAGCTTATGCACACCTAACTCATGAATAATACTGAAGAGAACTACAGTTCAACAGAATGAAACTGCATATTTACTGTGAATTTTGTATTACTTAGCAGCTGATTGAGATCTGGGATCTTAAGTATCTATATCATTCTATTTTCCATACATCATCATTGAATTCTAGAAATAAATAGATTCCTCTTTCTTTTCCTACAGATGGAATTTTAAAGTAACTGAAGATCCATAAAATCAGAAATTTAAGAAATCTCATTGAGGACAATATGAAGGCATTGGATTGGTTTAAACTTGAAAAGAGGATAGTAAAGGGGATGCAATCTTTCAATTCATAAATATATTTAAAAAGACATTCTCTGTGTACATTTTTTATGTTAGGAACATCTTCTGAATAATCATAACATTACAATGATTTTGTCAGAATGGCATATATACTGACAGAAATGAGGGACATGACATGTTGATGCCTTGCTCTTACTACTCCTCCATAGTCAATCTTCATTATATTTAGAGTGTTCATCAGCTATTCTAGACATTATTTGTAAAAGCAGTTAAGTTCACCAGTATTGAAAAAGCAGTTAAGTTTTCACACAACTTTGTGTTTTTCCCTGTAAGATTTGATTCAATAGCACAAAGGATATACTGTTCATGTCTACTACAGAAGTGAGAAACTATGTAAATAACATCCAAACAATTTAAGAACAATGAATAACTTATTGAAAAATTAAATGCTTCCTCAGACTCCAAATTTTGAATGGACATTTCTGATGTATTTGAGGCATTAAAACAAACAAACAAACAAAAAACACCAAAGCACAGAAATTTAAAGTAACACAACGATATTTTAAAAGCCCATATACTACTTTCCCTTTTTGGACAAAAAGAAAGAAAACTCAAAAGCAGCATATGTAGAACATACTAACGTGAAACATAAAAAACTACTGGAAGGCTATATTGATGTTGACCCTTAATACTTATTCATTACTTACACATGTGTAAAGCAATGAAGGATCAGTGAGATACAGCATAAATTCAGAAAAAAAAAAAAAAAATCCAGATCCAGCAATGTCATATAGATAAAAACCCTCAAGAGAAAACAATGAAGTAATACTGTTTATCTACTTAGAGTTCTCAGCAGATGTCTTCCTGAACAAACAAGACTTTTAATGAAGGATGTGTTTGAACAAAGGCAACCTCTGTTCAAATACTTCCAAGAAGAGCTTCTTTTAAGGTAGAAATGAGGCACAGAGCTATTTGCTTAGAAATACAAGTCATTAATCATGAAAGCTGGAACCATTTGATGCTGAGCACTGATTCTGAAAGATGGAATAAAATGAAAATACAGCAGAAGAGGGAGAGACTGACAATGACATATCAGGTGAAGAGAATTACGTTATGTTTGAAGAACTGAATCGCTACCAGGCAATATAGATCAAGTGATCAAAATGCTGGAATAATGATATTTTTTAAAAACCCACTCAAATTTTAGAGGTCATACTGCAAGCTTCCAAGTTTTCCATAGGCCAAATTCTCTTTCAGGCAGTGGGCAATACTCAAGACATCTACAGAATGTCTCCATATTAAAGTCCCTATGACAAGTACAGTTCACAGTTCAAAAGGGAAGACTTTGGTATATGATACTACAAAATTTTTATTTTTAATATGTAGATATTGAAGCCTTGGATTTTTTTTATTAGCTTTATTTTGTCAAATGAGATCATGCAAGTTATTCATATTGGCAAATACCTCTACAGTGCCTGAGGGGATTCTAGATAATAGAATGTAAAACATTTGAGAAATGCTCATGGATATTAGACCAAATGGACCATCTAGACAGAGGAGAGAGCTATGAGTTGTCTATGTCAAATTTTGTTTATGAAATAAAAACTGACTCTAATTCTATATTAAAGAGTGTACAGGGATTCATTTATTAGCAGGAGAAAAAACAAGTTGGTGGCTGGGGACTCATGGCTTGTTTGCAAATCTGTGAATCCTAGCACACATAGTATGTTAGCTCCTGAGCAAGAATAACTTTGGTTTTACCCTCTAGTTTATTTACTATTGCTTTTGATATTTTCTCTGAAACTGAATTTAGTACTTACGAAGAAAACTGAAGAAAATGGATATGTAAAATCTTGAGTTACATGGCATAACAAAACCAAAATGTATCTTTCTAGCATTACACTGAGATACTCTTCACTGATTCATAATATGCAGCTGTGACAGAACTGGAAAATATCCCAGGATCATAAAACCTTAGAGATCATATGAAAATGGAAGTGCTAGAGTTGTGATAACATTTTTATAAATTTCAAGTCTTAATTGTTTTTATTGTTGTTGTTGTTGTTGTTTTATACTCAAGGAAAAATAAAAGAATTCATATATTCAGTACAGATGATAACAAGATACACTATATGAATAATATTGTGAATTTTTTTTTTTACTTTGAATTTCTTTCTCTTGGAATGCCATCATAAGATACCTCGTTGGGTGATAGAATAAGACAAAAGTACCTTCTAGTGAGATGTCCTCTATATTAGCTCATGGTCACAGGATCACAGTATTGTTAAGACTGGAGGGGACCTTTCAAGGTCATCTGGTCCAATCCCTCTGCTCAAGCAGAGTCATCTAGAGCAGATTACCCAGGACCATGTTCACATGGCTTTTGAAGATCTTCGAGGAAGGAGACAGCACAACCTCTCTGGATAATCTGTTCCAGTGCTCTGTCACTTACCCAACAGGTTTTTCCTGATGTTCAGAGGAAACCTCCTGTGTTCCAGTTTGTGCCCATTGCCTCTTGTCCTGTCACTGGGTGCCACTACTAAAAGCCTGGCTCTGTCCTATGAATGCTCCTTTCAGGTATTTATATGCATTGAAGAGATTCCCCTTTCAGACTTCTCTCATCTTGGCTGAAGAGTCCTGGCTTTCTCAGCCTTTCCTCACAGAAAATGTACTTCCGTTCCTCAGTAATCTTCATGTCCCTTCACTGGAAGTGTACCTTAGCTCACCAGTATGTCTATGTCTTACTTGTACTGGGGAGTCCAGAAGTTCACTCAACACTACAGATGTGTCTCACCAGTAATGAGCAGAGGGGGAGAATCACCTCCCTCACTTGCTGGCAGCACTCTTTCTAATGCCACACAGGATATCATTAGCCTTCTTTGCCACAAGAATGATTCATGGTCATTTTGGTGTCCACCAGCATCCCAGGCCCTTTTCTGCAGAGCTGCTTTCTCTCTGGGTGGCCCCCAGCATATACTGCTACCTGGATTATTCCTTTTCAGGTGAAGGACTTTGCAGCTACCCTTGTTGAACTTCATGAGGTTTGGGTCAGCCTGTTTCTCCAGCCTGTTGAGGTTGTTCTGGATGGCAGCACAAACCTCTGCTATATAAGCCACTCCTTTCAGTTTTGTGTCATCGGCAAACTTGCTGATGATACATTCTGTCCCATCACACATGTCATCAAAGAAAATGTAAAGCAGGACTGGAACCAGAGTTATTTAGTGATGTACATCACGAGATACTGGCCTCCAAATAGACTTTGTTCCACTTCTTTCATCCTCTCACTTTCACCATGATTTTTCAAAGATTATTGGGAGTGGCTTTACAATGACATCTGTCAGCCAGCTCCCTTAGTACTCCTGGGTCACATTAGAGCCAATGCAAGTTTTTATGTCCATTGTGCTTAACCATTTCCTAACCTTACCCTCTTCCACCAATGATAAATCTTCCTCTGATTGCAATGATAAAACTTTCTCTGTTGTATCAGGGGCCTGAATTTCCTGAAGACTGGTCTTACTCTTAAAGACGCATGAATAGGGCAATCAGTACTTCAGCATTTTCCAGGTTCTGTGTCATCCAGGTCTCTTTCCCACTTCAACAATGGGTCCATATTTCCCCTAGTCCTTCTTTTGCTGCTGATGTACTTACAGAAGTCCTTCTTGTTATCCTTGACATCCTTCACCAGACTGAACTCTAGGAGGACTTTGGTTCTCTTAACTGCACCTCTGTGTACTCTGACGGTGTCTTTATATTCTTCCTATACACTTCCAGGACATAGGTGTCCTGCTGGACAACAGGTTGACCATGAGCCAGCAGTGTGCCCTTGTGGCCAAGAAGGCCAGTGGTGTCCTGGGCCACGTTAAAAGGAGTATGGTCAGCACATCAAGGCAGGTGATCCTCCCCTTGTACTCTGCCCTGGTGCAGCCACATCTGGAATACTGTGTCCAGTTCTGGGCTTTCCAGTTCAAGAAAGACAGGGATCTTCTAAAGAGAGTCCAGCAGAAAGCTACAAAGATTATTAGGGGCCTGAAGCATCTTCCTTATGAGGAAAGGCGGCGAGTCTTGGGGCTGTTTAGCCTGGAAAAGAGAAGGCTGAGAGAGGATTTTATCAATGCTTATAAATACCTAAAGGGTGGTTGTCAAGAGGGTGGGGTCAGGCTCTTTTTAGTGGTGCCCAGCGACAGGATAAGTGGCAATTGGCACAAGCTGGAACACACGAAGTTCCACTGAATATGAGTAAGAACTTCTTTATTTGGAGAGTGACAGACCACTGGAACGAGCAGCCCAGAGAGGCTGTGGAGTCTCCTTCTCTGGAGATATTCAAAACCTGTCTGGACACTTTCCTCTGTAACCTACTGTAGGGAACCTGCGTTAGCAGAGGGTTGGATTAGATGATTTCCTGAGGTTCCTTCCAGCCCCTACGATTCTTATTCCTAGGTTACCTCTCCCTTCTTCTACCTTATGCACATTTTATTTTTAAGACTGAGTTTTGCTAGGAGATCTTCATCCATGCAGGCCTCTTGGCATGTTTGCTTGACTTCCTGCTCATTGGGATAGACTGCTCTTGGGCTTGGAGGAGGTAATCCTTGAATATCAACCTGCTTTCCTGGGCCTCTCTTCCCTCTAGTGCCTTATCCCATGGGAATCTTTCAGGAAGATTGCTAAAGGGGCCAAAGTCTTGTCTCCTCAAATTCATCTTGGTGATTATGCTTTTTTCCCTCCTACCTCCTGTCAGTATCTTGAATTTCACCTTCTTATCATCACTGCATGAAGGCTGCCTTTAGCCTTCAAATCTCTAACAAGTCCATCCTTATTTGTGAGTACGATTTCAAGAAAAGCACCTGAACTTGTTGGCTTCTCTGTTATTTGGGTCAGGAAGTTGTCATTGGTGCACTCCAGAAACTTCCTAGATTTCTTTTGCCCTGCTATATTGTCACTCCAGAAGACATCAGGGTTTTTGAAGTTCTCATATGAAGACCAACAAAGTACCAAATCAGGACTGAATTTTCAGCAGTAATATATACTAAGATAGGGTTTTATATAGAAAGGGCAAATATATTTTTTTCTCTCTCTTTCTCACCCTTTTCTTTTTTTTTTTTTTTTTTTCAGTTAGATATTTAATTGGGCGCTCTTTATCTTCATGGAATTTAAGCCACTTTAAGCACAATTCTGTGTTTTGTCAGCTATGAAGTTTAAATTTATATTTTTTTGAGGCCTACCTCAGAGGCATATGTGGATACTTTAATTCAGATTAGAGTCTACTTCAAGTTTGCTATAAATGATAAATATTCCTTGCAGTCAACAGTAACAGCAAAAAAAGCACAAGCAAAATGCATTATAATTCAATTGAGTAGCTCATAACAGAGAGCAATAGGTTGATGAAAGGGAGCAAATGATGAGCTCTGAAAAGAAAAATTAATACTGCAAAGAACATGAGCACAGGAGGCTTCTTAAAGGGTTGTGAAATTATGTTCTAACTTTTCTATCAGTAAACAAAATGAAGGATATCTAGCATCTACAGCCAACCTGTCTTTAAAGCGTGACATCCAGAAATACCAAGCACACAATGAATATATTTAACTGCCATTTTAACTACAGAGTTTCATGGGTCATATGTATTTCATGATGTATTAGCCTGATGGTGTAACTGGAACTTAGAAAAGTAGTATTACATATGCTACAAATGTCTCCCTGAACTGGTGCAAGTACCCTCAGTATTTTGGAAGAATTGATTGTAACTTAATGATTGTAACATTAATTATTAGTTGGTACCGGTAACACTATGCATGTTATACTATTTAATTATTGCTAGAGATAACATACGACACACCACTAAATATATAGAAGCATTCAGTTCATCATTACTTTTGTGTGATTATAGAGACTAAAGGCTAGTATTGCTGAGAAATGTGAATCCAATGTGATTTGTAGTTTTCTACACAAAGTCTGAGTGTCAGGGCTTTCACAGAGACCTGAAAATTAGTACAAAAAGGATTCAAATTATTAGCATTGTGGAAATCATCTAACTCAGTGTAGAAATCTACAGGCTCTCTCATCCTAGAACAGATGTCTAAGATGCTCTAAAATGCTAGTTTGTCTTTCTGAGACAGTCCGAACATCTAACTCAAGTATAGCAGTTTATACAAACAGAGAGATGACACTGCTGGTCTTATTCCTCCTCATGCTTGGATTTTCCTGTTTTGTACCGAAACATTCATTCTCATCAGGAACCTTTAAAGTCTTGTTTATGATTAAACCCAGAATAACTAAATCTGCCTAACAGGGAAACTAAACTAACACAATTAAAATTGTGTATTGGAGCATGATCAAATTTTATTGCCAACAGCATCACTTTTGATATTCAGAATTTTACATTAGGTAGAGGGAGGATCATCTGAAGAACAGTTAGGAGAGACAGTCTAAGAATTTCCCTGCTAATTCAGTTAAAACTCTTGCAAGTTACAAAAACACGTAAATATATAATTTCATGCACATGTACACATATTTCTTATAAAAAGGTCTTATAAATATTGTTAAGATAGAGTTGGAAAATCATATTTGTAGTACAAGGCGCTTGAGTTAAAACTTACCTTTGAATCCTTCAGAACAAAGACATGAAAAGTTGCCAATTAAATTCATACAGGTAGCTCCATTTTTGCAAGGTGAACTTGAGCATTCATTAATTTCAACTTCACAGAATGGTCCTTCATATCCACGCATACAGTTACAGCTGTAATTATGCAAGTGGTCCTGGCAGAAACCATATTCAGAGCACTGGTTTCCAATGCAGTGGTCTATATCAAGTTCACAGAAAGAACCAGTGTAACCAAGGGGACATATGCACCTGTTGTTGAAGAGATCAAAAAAGACAATCTCTGATATATAGGTCAATAATGTCTAAAACTGTTAACAAAATTTGTACTTTGAATTACTCACAAATGATTTGGATTTTTTGTTCAGTCTTCATTCTTTACTTTTAATCAGTCACACAGTAACTTTGTTTCACATCGACTGCTTGCAATACATAAATGTAACCGCATAATAATCAAAATCATAACAATTTAGGTAGGACAAAATAGCAGCTACATAGCTTTTAATATCAAACTTTCAATGACAGTATTCAAATACAAAACTAGCATATGCAATGACTATTATGGATCTTAAGATTTTTTGTAGTAACAAGAGTTAGTTGCTAGCTATAATACCACTAGGAGAAAAAACAATATTATAGATCCATAGCAAGTTAATCTGCCTTTAAAAAATAGAGTTTTAAAAATCCTGGTTTCCTTAGACATAAAACCAATAAAAAAATGCTTTATCATTAGGTGCAAAGATCCTAATTTCTGTCTGCAACTAGAAAAAAAACCTATGTAATCTTAAAGAAATTGAACAGAATATTATTTCTACAATGTAGAATGTAGGATGACAAGTAAAACTGGAGATGACTTTTTCATGCTTCTCTTTCCCTTTTTTTTTTTTT
>VXAV01007222.1:153197-168491 GCA_013399715.1 Alectura lathami | reverse complement strand
CTGATAATGGTTTCTTTTGATGCCCAGCAGTTCTAACTACCCACTGCATCTGCAACAACCGTCTCAGTGTTTGGCCAATACATGATTTTCTGTTAGTTTATTCTTAAATGGAAATGAATAACTTTGTATAAGAGATTCTCCAGAGATATATGTCCGATTGCACCGCATACCTTTGCAAGAGGGTCTGAGGTGGAACAAAAGATGTCTGACCTCTTAACAAACCTCTTGGACAAAAAACTTACAGATTTTTTGTTCCTACTGGTTGACACTCTGAAAGTGGAAACATTGAAACAATGACAATGCTTATGAAAATGGGTCTACCTATGGAAATATGTGGCTTCTAGTTCCACTTTGCCAAAAGAGAGCATGTGTAAGAGTGATCTGTGCCTCTGTTAGCATGAACAAATTTTGCATGATGAGGCACACGGACTCAAAATACCATTTTGGTAATATCATTTATCCTCTGTTGCTCCACAAAGGAGTTAGGGTGGAGTGGAGAAGTTGCAGCACAGCTGTTTGTAGGTATCTCTGCATTGTATGGCATTGCTTTTTGTGTTGTTTCCTTTTGACGATTAGGTTAGTTGGTACACAGAGACACTAGGTATGCACCTAGGCCTTGTTACATGGACGCTGCGTGCATTCGGAAAGAAAAGGTGACAACTTTTACAAGGAACTTACAGTCTTACTCTATACATGTCAAAGAAGGAGGTTTGCAATTGTTTTGGAGATAGCGAGGGCTGTCAGTACCCAGATATTATCTGGGAATATATCACTTGGGCTGGTGTACAGTATAAGGATTTCTCTATTGTTTCCTCCCCTGACAGTCAAGACTGGGAGGATGACTGGTTAGTTAGTTTCCATGTAGTATAATTGACATGCTATGATTATTCTGCTTATTGCCTTCCAGCATAAACATGGTCATCACACGGCAGTAAGTCCAGATTCCATACGGTACCTTTGTAGTTTCGCCTGGGCTGGTCCTCTTCTCCTGAAGCAGGATAAAATTCACCTTATCTGTCACTGATACCTATGTAGTAGGAGTACCCTCTGAAATGAATTGATTTATAAAATCTCTCTCACTAGATCTAGCTCTTTCAGAGCTGGAGCAGTTTTCCTAGTATTTGTCTTTGTTTCTTTCCATCCTGCCATGCAGAGACCCTGATCATTGTCCTCTTTATAACAATCACTTGGACATTCCAGAACTGACTGTGACCATCTTCTTTGTCAGCCTTTGTCGTTGTTGTTGAATTAGCAAACTCAATTTTTTCAGCTCTTTCTCATACACTAGACTGTCTAAGCCAATCCCCTTCAATAGGGACATATTTAATTTCAATAATTGGTCACAGTTAAAGTCTTTTATTGTGGAAGGAGGAAGAGAGTGGAAGAAAGCTGAGTGTGGAGGACACTGAACATGCTCTTGTTCCTGTCCATGGCTAGGAGTGTATGCACAGAGATCTTAGTCTCCTGCACTTACAGCTAGTATTGTGTATTTGGGATCTGGTCCAAAAATTATACAAATCTGTGTTGTGTATGCAAGTTATCAGATATGTCCTGCAACAGTACGGTTTTGCGGCATAATTTGTTACTCTTCATACAGTGGTTTGGCTGCTTCAGATTGTTGCTTGTTTTCAGATTCAAATGTCTTTATCTGCATTCTTGTCTTGGGCTATGACTGTGGCCTCAGTGATTGCTGACTGAGCTGGTGTTAGTGTGGATCATCAAGCTATGGGAGTTTGTTTTGCTCTTATAAATGGTGAACAGCCTTGCTCAAGCCTGGAGTAACATCTCAAGTTTGCTGTAGGTCTGCTGTGTTCGGAGAGGATGACAGATTGAAGAAAGTTCCCACCACAGCTCTATCTAGGTTCCAGTCACGAGTTCAGAGCTGCCTTCTTTGATACTCTGAAAATGTCAAATGTCCATCTTCTCAAACAGGATTCTTAGCTAGTATGTATGACAAAGAGACATCCCAGACCATAAGTGAACAGATTCTCAGAAACACACATACCTACTTCTCTGGCACTGCCTGAGGATGTACCTATGAAAAATTACTATTCTCTTTCTCAGTTAGTAAAATTTAGTGGAAGAATTGTAGAAAATACTGTGGTGGAGAGAGATAAAGAAATGCTTTTAGGACATCCTTGACCAATAAATTGTTATCTAAAGGTACATTACACCTATTTTACATATTAGAATTATAGGAGTAAGTCTAAATTATCCTCATGTTACTTACAGGTATAGAAGTCTGCATTTGTAATGTTATAGTAATTTCTTACCTGCTATGGACACTAAGGGGAAACTATCAAATACATGCTGAAAAACCTGAAGTTATATAATGTTCAGATTTTATCAGCAGACTTGGAAGATAAATACATAAAATGATTCCAGAACTTGCTTTAAGCAATACCTGTTCATTGTCACATGAGTAACACCACAAGTCTAAAGCAAGTGTGGAATGAGAACCAAGGGACTGGCAGAGAAAGAAAAACATAATTACTGATAAGGCACTCTTTTCTTGTGGGTTGTATGGTGATACTAACAGTAGTTTAATTTTTTTTTTCGTACAATGCTTTTAATCATGGGATGTCAAAACAGGTTACAAAAGAGGAAATGATCATTATCACTGTTTTATTGATGTGAAAATGCAGATAGAGAAGATAAATTTAAATGTAAGCAATTGCCTGCAATGACCTAGCAGGCTGGAGCAGAGCTGGGATTGGAGCCAAACTATCATGAGATCTTTCCCAGTAGGCTACCTACCTGATCATCATGCTGCCTCCCAGCATGTATCCAACAGTCCCAAACTGTCTCTTATTACACCAAATCTGACCTGTTACTGTGATCACAAAATGAATTCTAAGGGTTGGAGACATCATAGACAGCTGTGGTTGCTCAGCAGACCAAAAAAAAAAGGAATGTCTGTTGTGTAAAAGTGAGTGCAGAACAATGTACAGAACCATAGGACAGCAGATTTGCTCCAAATGGGAGGACTGGGAAGGGTGAAGAACAGTGCAGAGAGAGCAATTCCTGCCATGCTCTTCACTGTATTTTCAGGGTCTCCATTTATTGCTCCAGGTTTGTGAGACATCAGCTCTTTTCTGCACTTAGGAAGAGATGCCCAACATTGCTCCCTAACCACCCCCCCATCTCCCCACCCCCCCCAAATAGGAAAAAAAAGTCATCTTCTTAGCTGTATCAGTGAGAATCCTAACCAACAAGCACTTGACATAAATCAGGTTAGCACACAGATCGAAAGTTAGTTGCACGGACTTACAAGTACCCAGCCTGCTTCTCACCTGAAAACTGCAGCAATCCCCAAGACTCAGTTTGTCAACACCTTGCAGATGGCCTGGCACAGCTTTTGGGAGGATATTTGCCCCCGCCTGGGGCAGGGGTTGGTTCCTGGGAGCCCACTCCTAAGCTGTTCACATGTATTATGTCGTTTTAATGCTGTATTTGTAACTGACACCCTTGTGTTCAAACCCACTTTAAGGTAATGGCACACTAAGAAATTAGCAGTTTCTTCACAATGGGTAAAATATTGCAGTAGCTTCTTTGAATCTCCATTAATGATCAGATCTTCAACCTGCTAGGCAGTAGGAAGGACAGGTAGTAGTGAGTGCTGTTGAGCGAGGACCTATAAGAAAAGTAATAAAAACAGTATCTCCTTTTTGCTGTTTACTGACTATATATAGTGCTATAAGCTTATGTTTTAAGATTTTTATTGTAATTTGTTAGTTAAAACATATCTTTTTAAATACAGTTAGTCAAACTGATTGCTATGTAAGCCTGTCCTTGCCCACTGCTTCCTCTGAGACTGTCCGGACCAAAACCATCAAGAACTGCAAGGATCCAGTGTGGAATGAAACATTTTACTTCAGGATCCAGAGCCAAGTAAAAGTAAGATGAACAGTGCACTTCTTTTTCTTTTGGGGTGGAGATCTGATTGTGTGATCTATTTGTATGGTACCATAAAAATGTTTGCAAGACACTAGAAGGACGTGGGTAAAGGAATGTGGAGCAACATGCAGCACCAAAATTAAATTTTATTTTATTATGTATAGAAGACAACTGAGATATTTCACAGCCATTCACATAATGTTCTATCACTTTTTTTTTTTCTTTTTTTGAAATCACTGCTTTTCAAGAGTAAATGTGAGTATTTCAGGGTAAAAAAAAAAAAAAGCATAAAAAAGACACATATGAATTAAGTAATAGAAGCAAGTGTAACAGTGCTGTACTTTTTTATTCTTCCTTTTGAACTACCTACCAAAAAAAAAAAAAAAGTTTGCAAAAGAACACCAGCTCGCCAGCTAAGATTTTACCATGATGATGAATGTGAAAGCTTAAGAAGCCCTGCAAGTCCCACTATCCTCTCCCTACAAAAGACAATAGCAACATCAGAGTCCAGATATACACAAAGACAAATGATAGGCTGTAAGCCAACCTTTCTTTATACCTATGGCAAACAAACCCTGCTTTAAGACTTGGTCCCTTCAGTTCCTGGTGCTAGTGACAGAACAGGAGAAGTGTACTTCTGCCAGGTGCCACATCAGCAGGCCAGTCTCCCAGCTCTCTTGACCATCAATGAACTCTAACAGGGCATTCAGAATAGCTCAAAGTATTGCTGCACCACAGGGTCTTCAGTCAACAATCCCTTTTTGCCTTTGTCTGCAGAATTTGCCCGTGCCAGAGCTCTCAGGCTCAGCAAGTTCCACCAGGTAAGGCGGTGCTGGTCCTGCTTGGTGCTGCCTTCAGCTTCAACGTGTCTGCCTTTCTGTGGCCTAAGTCCCATGTTTCTCTTGCAGACCTAAAAAAGTCCAACTTATTTCAAAATACCACTCATGCACAATTTCACTAGGCTCTGCAGGTTTAGCAAGAAAGGCAGAAGGCAAAGCATGAGAACAAACACCCACTGATCTGCACTGATCTGCACCAGAACACTTGTGCTACACAGCGATTTCTAGCTGACAGGTCCTTCAAAATCTCAATACTAGACATAACAGACAAAAAAAAATCTTGGAATCAGTGGCCACAGGCAGCTGCTTGAACCAGTCATTCAAAGAAAAGTACTTGGGAAGACCTTACATTTACTTTGCAGTAAGTTTGCAGCACGACTCAGGGTAATAGTCTCCCCGTAATTTTTGTTGAGTGGCAGAAGCAGCAGGGTAGTGATTGCTGTTGCTTTAGTGTGGGCTGCACAAATGGAGTCCTGGGGGTCTGGGGATGACCAAACTGCTCGGGGACAAACAAACTGAGTCTGCCACTGCTGCCTCACTGCTGCCTGGGCTCCACAGACCAAGTTAAGGCTCTCCCGGGTTTCTCTGCGTACACTACAACCGCTCTGCTCATTGCCCTCTGAGCAGAGCCAGAGTCTGCTGCTCTGTTAATTTTCTTCTTGCCTGTCATGTGTATAGTTGAGATATCTGTCTTGCCAAATTGTGGGAGCTAGACCTCAAATAAAGCCACATAATACACTGCACCACGGAAGAGAAAAACATCTTGATGATCAGCTGGTTCCTGTCAGGAACTGGAGTTCCTTCCAA
The DNA here is from genome assembly GCA_013399715.1 of Alectura lathami. Lineage (NCBI taxonomy): Eukaryota > Metazoa > Chordata > Aves > Galliformes > Megapodiidae > Alectura > Alectura lathami. The sequence goes on along the minus strand of VXAV01007222.1, from coordinate 162,948 downwards.
CAGATGAAGGCATCTGTTCTGACAGAATACCACCTGTGAGGGAGGGCTGCCCAGGCAGGAGGCCACCTTACAGCTAAGTTGGCAGCCCCAGCCTCTGGGGACCAGCTCTGGGTGGTGTGTGGCTGCCAGGGCTGCCACAGAGCACCCAGTGCCTTCTCCTTTTCTGTCACGAATAGAACTGCCCAGACAGGCCCATCTGCTTACCACACTAGAAAACATCAGCCATTTTAGTCACATAACAACAGTTTGTGATGGTAACAGAGATACCTATTACAGTAATAGATACATATTTCTTGTCCACTTAATTTATGCTGTCCAGCCTGTAAACCTAATTGCTTTGGCTGCCTTCCTCTGCTCCTTGTCAGTCTGTTTCCTTCAGTGGGGCAGTGGGCAGGAATTCAAAACTCCACAAGGTGATCCTGTCTGCACCAAGACTTTTTTGTTGTTGTTTGAAACACAATGTGATGCATTTCTATATGTGCCCTTAAAAGACAGCAGCCTTTCTATATTCTAACAGCAAAATGGAAACCGAAGCTTACTCCAGCTTGCCATCTATCATTTACCAGCTCCTTAAAGAAAAGTTAGATGTCAGTATTTCCCACAATACTTGGATACTGGATCATCTTTCTTTAAGAACATTTGAATATCCATTTGGCTGTTGAATTTATGTGATTTATTCTCAACTTTTAAGACAACAAAGCTCACGAGCTCACGTGATCACTCTTTTTATGCATGTGTTTGTGTGTGAGACTGTGGGCCTATTGGTGCGTCTTTGATAAGCCTTGAGCCTGCTGGCAAATTGCAGTTAAATCTGATGACAAGCTGCAATCACTGAGATAAGAGGAAATGAGCTGCCTCAATTACTTAGGCCGGAATTATTTCCCCACTGGGCAAACAGCAACTGGTGTCACTGCACTCAGCACTGTGAGAGGCACCTCTGAGGCCCTGTGCTGCCAGGGGGGCGGGAGGGGCTCTGTGGAGTGGCAGGAAGGAACAGGAGACTGAGAGGTGTCGGGTAAAATCCGGTGGAAATAGGCCTTGCTCTGCGTCTTTCTGTGCATGTTTTTCACCAGTTTGACAAAAACATACCAGTCTCTGCAGGTCGTGTGGTAATTAGCTCCATGTGATCTGTTAATAATTTACAGAATGTAATTATGTTGTCATGCAGTAGTTATATGGCTCTTCCTCAATGTGTGCTAATCACTTCTTATTTGCAAGGAGGTGTATATGTGTAAGTATGTATGTATACAGATATATATTTCACAAATAGCAATAAATATATGTGTATATAGCAATGAAGTCCTGGCCACCAGGGTTTCCTACAGTTCAGAGAAATTGGTGACCTCAAACCAAATTAGAGGTTGAACAAATTTCCCCTATATAGGATCTGCATATCAAATGGTTCTACTAGTCTTTGTCATGTAAATTACTCTACAGAGGAAAGTCAGTAACAAACTCAATTATTTTAGGTTCAGAATATATTTATTTAGGTTTGTGTCAATGAAAAGGTTGTGCATATTCTCTAATTTCTCTGCATCCTCTATCTTCCTTTAACATGCAGAGCATGTTATCTCATTCCTTCATAAGGTCTCCAAATAGAAATGTTCCTAATGCTCCACCTCTATTCACAGAATATTCTTGAACTGAAAGTCTATGATGAAAATGCAGTTACTAAAGATGACCTCCTCTTCACTGTCCTCTTTGATGTTGCTAAAATACAGCTTGGAGAAACAGTTCACTTGACTTTTCAGCTAAATCCAGAGGTGAGGAATAAAATCTCTTCAGCCACAGGAAGGAAACATTTTTTTGCTATTACCTCCTGAGTTACTTATTGTAAAGCAATTGTAGGTGGGAGGTTTATTTCATATTCATTTGTACTTCATTTATCCTGTAGAATAGTGTCCAAGCCTTGCTCAGTAGAGTACAAAGTGCTCCTTTCTTGGGATGTCATCCTGAAGGTTTTTGCCAGCTCCTCAAACCTTATGGCAGCAGACTTCCCTTTTTTCTTTGTCTTGACTCTATTGCTCAGATAGATTTTGGTGGGACAGAAGACCCCATAGCCAACAAGGATAGTTCCTCTGTCAGAATTTATTTTCCTGGGACCAGCATTTCAGGAACCAGAATAATCATTAGCAAACATAATAAGCAAGAACGAAAGTTAATTCAAATGCTTAGAGTGAATTAATGTTTTACAGACAAAAGAGGTGCTGGAGGCTGCGTTTGCATCAGAGAGCATGTGAGTAAAACCTATATGGAACTGATGAACAGTAAAACACATGCTAGGATTTAGTACAATATAGTTTAAAGCACAGTCACATCACAGTCACAGCTGATGTTTATCAAGTTAGCTGCATATTAGCAAAAGCACTCTGTTCCTTATCTGCAAAAATTTATCCTGGATGCTACTTTATATCAATATTTCCTGGAGGAGGGATAAGGATAATAAGAACTGCAGCAACTAGGCTCAATATTTCATACTATTCATTACATTACCACAAAAAAATAAGGAAGTCACATTTCAGGTATCTTCTTTGATAGCAGCAACAAAACTAAAAATCAGTAATGCATTACAGACTGTGTTAGGTAAGCAACCTTTAAGGAAAGTGTTATTCCTGCTATTTTTTAAAGAAGTATTTAGGCCATGTAAGTTCTGACTACATTTTTTTTCTGTCTTTCAGTCCAGTTCCTCCTGAAAAGCTTGTCAGTAATGGTGTATTGGTGGTAATTCTGAACTATTTATCTTCTCTTTAATATTCATTTTCCTCCTAGTGTTGGGAATGGTAAATGTGGGAGGTGTCCCAACACATCACTGCAGGCAGAGCTGAAGGAGAGAGGGAGGTGGTGGGAGCAGGGGGTCAGACACTGGCAGCTGTCTGCCTGCACGGCTCCCAGTGTGAGGATGTGTTAGGAAAGAGTGAACACAGTCACTGGGGATACCCACAGGCCCATCCTCCATCACCAGCTGATAGAGAGCTTCTTGGCTGAGCCTGAAGTGTTCCTTCATTGGCTTACTGTCTCTGGGTCATCCCCTCTGGGGACTGCTCTTGTGACTCTCACAACCATCCCTATCCTGGATGGTGTGGAACTGGCTTCCTTGACTGCCCCTAACTCACTGTTCAGAGGAGGTAGCACTTGGCTGTACAACTTCACTCAAGCAAGGACAGCCCATCGAGAGGCCTCGCCACAATCCCGCTCCTTCCTTGGTTAGCTCCCCTGCCTTCCCAGCCCATGGACAGACACACCGCCACAGCCACTTTTCCTTCAGCTGAAATGAACCCAGGTGGCCAGAGATAAACAGCAGAGAAGTGAATCAGATGTGGTATGGTTCAGATATTTAATTGTCTCATTGTTCATCCCTGCTACAGTCTCGTGAAATTTCCTGCTTGGAAGTCCTAGTGGACAACAGACAGAAGAAAAAAGAAGCTTCAGGTTAGACTTTAAGCTAGAAACAAAAATATGTTTGACACTTTAACATCAAAAAATCTGTTACGAGAAAGGAAATCCAGTGACTGGATCTTAAACCCTGTGAAGTAGAAACAATTTGGATACTTATGAACTTTTTTTTTTGTCACTTCCTTATCCAATGATTTCCATTCTTTGTTCTTACAGTTGTATCACAGATATGAGATGGTTGCAAACATGTAAAGGGTTATAGATCCAACAGTAAGTGTCTATGCTAACTAGCAAGACTGGAGTTTGAAATCAGAGCATGAACCTCTTAGTGCTGTAAAATAGAACTAAATACATTTTTCTATTTTGGTTTATTTACATTTAGCCCATTTTTCATATATGTATGAGTTTCTAAAACTACTAATGCTGTTTTCCTAGGTCTTTGTTGTTGCTTTTTTCTTTTCCCCTGTAATATCCCCTGTTTGGGAATATGTTTTTGGTGTTTTCTTTTTCTTTAGAAAAAGACTTCCTGTTTGCAGTGAAGGGATCCTATGAAGAAAGCCAGACCCTGTCACTGGGCTCTCCCATGCGACCTACAAAGCCCCTTGTTTTCCATTATGTCAAGTATGGTCCGGCAGAGCTGCACATGGCTCTGGCAGAAAAGAAGCCACACTTCTGCTTGGTATGTGATTTGCGGCTTGAGTAAGAATAGCAAACTCATGGTTTTCCATACTTCACTGAAACAAATGGAAAGAATTTGTATTTTTAATTAGAAGAGATCTTCCATGATTTTCTGCTCTGGAAGAGTGCTGTACCCACTAAGACACCTAAATATTAGATGTCAACTTGGAAACTGCTGGGTATTGACCCTGTTAAAAATAGTAGGTTGGAGACAGTAGTTTTTCTGATGTATACAATATTTTTCTATATTAAAATTTATTTTTTAGTGTACCTCAGATGGAGACAAAAGAAACTGCAATGCATCCCTCACTGTTCCTCTGGATTCACTTCCCTTTGAGGAGAAAGTAGCAGTGGCAAAGGTGACTGATACCAACTCTTCAGAAAATTCTGAAGCTGTGGCCCCAAGGTCGATGGGCATGAGTTAACTAGATTACCATGTAGCAGAGGTTTAGATATCTAGCTGCTAGTTCCCATTATCTGCAATCCACTGAGCAGTAGAAAACTGTGCAAAATAATAAAAGGCTATGCAAGGATATGGAGGAAGGTAGGAAGGGTTGATAGAGTGCCTTTAAGATATTCTAATCGATTACAATGATTGGTTTATGGAAAGAACTTTATTAAATAGCACTGACAATGTGTGCCAAGTAAAATCTCTCATGCAGAGTAGCAGGCCATTCTCAGACATTATAGCTTGTTTGAATGTATGTCTGTAATTCTGGCAGAGTACAATCCTTACGTCTGCCTTTTTACGTCTTATCTTTGTACTGAAGTTTTCCACCCTCTTAAGGTTTTGCATTTTTTTTATAGGATGGGAATTCCTGATGCTAGTGTTAGCACAAAGGCCCTGTATTACAGAGTCACAGTCTCAGCGGGTTCTGAGCAGCCAGGAAGAGTTTTACACCTTGCCTGAAATTACTATCCAGTAAAACTATAGCGTGTCTGGAAGAGGTTTATTTTGTTCAAAGATGGAACACAGATGTGATAAATCTGTATACAGAGAAGGTTATGGACCTGCACATTTTCATCTGAACTGAGTAGAAACAAAAATCACAGCCAAGTGATTGACAGAGGGGTTTCTGTGATCAGCTAGGGGACTAATGCAGGTCAGAGCATATGCAAACGAGACAGGGCAAGGCACACTGGCAGAGCTGATGCGCATTTTCACTACATACTAGTCTGTGTATACACAATGACTGAAAGTTCAGTACAAATAATGTTAGTGAAAGTACAGTGGACTTGGAGAAGTTGTTACAGCCTTGTGGGTCCAACACTGCTCTCAGAAAAAGTAAAGGGCTTCCAAGCTGACTGGAAGGAAATGAAAGGACATAAAATCTTCTCCAGTACTTATAGTGTGTTGTGGTTTTGTTTTCTTTTGGGTTGTCCTCCAGGATGAAACAATCAATTTATGTGTGAAGTCAACTGACTGGTAAGAAATTCTGCGTTTGGGTTTTGTGGTTGTGAAATAAAGATCTCTTCTGGCTGAAAAATTCATGGAGCTAAAAGTTCAGAAAAATATGTTTGTGCCTCATTTTCCTTGCTTGTAAAGAATCCAGAATACTCGTATTTCTAAATCTTGGAGGTCTTCAGTCAACAAATCTTAAACATTTCACTGTTAATAGTATCTGTATATGGACTGCAATGTTTATGCTAGGCACTTCTTGAAATCAATGTAGAGAAAACCTTATTTCTATTTTTTTTTTTTCTGTAAGACTTTGCAGCCTTTTCACTTAGCTTTTTCTGTTATGCCTTTGTAGGACCACAATAGCAGCTTTTTAAGCTGAATTATAGAATTTACAACCTGTAGGCATAGGTCTAGACCTTATTTATGAGTGATCGCATACACAGGCCTTCTATATCCTGTTTAACCATGGACTCTGTCTTTCTGAGGTCAAGAAGCTTAGATGTTCGCTTGGAGTTTGATCTATGTATGGAGGAAAAAAATTTCCTATGGAAACGGAGGAAGTTAGTGGCTTCTGCTCTGAAAAAAGCACTTAATTTAGAACAGGACCTACAAGACCATGAGGTATGGGGAGCACAGTTGGGGCTGGACTGTGTTGTGTGGCAGAAATGAGTTATGTCTGTAGCCGGTCATGCATTGTTCCTTCACGAGCACTGATGTGTTCAGAGACCTCATGTAAAGCATCAAGAAATGTCTAGATGAAGCAATGTGAGAGCATGGGTAGTGTCGAACCCACTTGTTACACCAGTTAGCTCAGAAAAAAGAGTGCTATAAATCCACAATTATTTTTCTGACTTATTTCTTTTTCATCTGTGAAGTATAGTCCTGGTTAATCTTATTCTTTTAGCTGAGCATTCAGTCACCGAGGTCCCAGGTAAAGGATTTAACATTGTCAGATTTTTGGATGCAAAAAAAGCTATCATTTCAAATGATACGTAACACTGAATGATGAGGATAGTCCTTATCACAGGCTTTCTCCTCTGGTGCACTGTCATCTCAGCTGCACTGTCACTCTAACAGCATGAAGAGGTTCAACAAGTTTCTATCATCTCTCTGACTTGGGACCATTGTCTCTAGAAATCATACATCAGTCTGGATAGCCAGACCCCTCTGCTCCCATTTAAAGTGCAAAATAAACATAGTTTTCAGAACATAAGGACCACAGCCCCTTCAGAAACAAATATGAGTCTCAAACCCCATTTTGCAGTTGACAATCTAAGAAAATAAGTTTCCTAGTCTTTCAAAATGTCTGTTTGATTTCTATGTGTTTTTTAATTCTGTTTTGTTTTGTTAGAGTCACCTTAGTCTTTTATGGCATTGATTAGAGAAAATATTGTGGTGAAAACAAGATGGGGCAGGAGGCGCAAAGTACCTCAGAATTTAGCACTGTATGAGTTAGTGTTTGTGCTTGTTCATGTGCATACTGCCATGGGATGGGTGGTATGTTAGGGAGGGAATATGATCTATGTTCAGTCACTACAGAAATGAAGAAGTTTTCATTTGGAGAGTTTCTTTCACTTGTGCTTTCCACTTTGCCCAGGACAGCTGGGCAAAGGCATAGTAAACATTATATGACAGAATGGCTTTGGATGCTATAAATGATGTCCTTGCTCACTGATCACACCAGCATATTATTTCTCACTAGCACGTGAATTTCAATGGGGAAAACAAAAACAAACAACAAGAAAAATGAATGTTTCCTCACAGTTACACCCAAATCAGAATACTTTGCTTTGACCCAGATTTGCATCAGCTTAAAGAAGCATGGCTAAGTATTTCCTTGATACAATTGCCTGGAAGTGTGTATAGGAAATGTCATTTAACCCCTCTTAGTGGGTTTTAGTTGGAGGAATTTTTCTTCCTGTAATATCATTTATATTTCTATGCAATTAGGCTTTGTGGTTTGTCACTGCAATTGTATACTCTAGGTACTTCATGGGAAATACGATCTAGTCATTATATTTGACTTACAAGACAGGATGAGCTCTTCTGGTTCTCAGAATAGAGCTCTCAAGAGATGATGTTCCACAAAGGAAAATACAGCCTAATATTGAAATGCCTCGAAAAAAACACAAGTTATGAGCTGTTTCAGTAAGCCAGTGTGTTTAGAAGGCTGATCTCTTTAGATGAAAAATGTCAAATCTAGTAAATTGTCAGTGTGTTTTTTATTATTATTATTTTTAATACATATTTCTGTGCAAAATACCAGCATTTCATCTTTTTATCCTCTGCTTGGGGAAATGGTGAAATGTCAGAATTTCTTGTGGGACAGAAATGCTGTGTTTCATTTACCTGTGACAACAGGTGCTAATATGAACTAAGTTGTTGCTTACCAAGTGCTGTGTTCACGCTTAAACAGGTACCAGTTGTAGCTGTCATGACAACAGGAGGTGGCACCCGGGCACTGACATCTTTGTTAGGCAACCTGCTGGGTCTTCAAAAGCTGGGTCTCTTAGATGCTATTTTGTACATCACTGGATCATCTGGCTCAACATGGTAAGGGGACATCCTGAACAAAGATGTCATTTCTCACCTCTGTAGCCAGCTGTATGAGATTTATTCTCTTTGTTGTGGTAAGGGAAGGTGTACTGATTTAATCTCAACCTTTTTTATTGTTGCATGAGGAAAACATTGTAAACCATTTCAGTTGTTTTAATCATGTTGGATTTTCCAGTTTCTACTCCCAGATCAATTTAATCTTGATTTTCATCTGCCTATTATTTAATAATTAAATCAAAATGGTTAGCACTTGATTTAATGAAGTCCAAGAAATTATTTAGTCAGATGTGGTAGATTTCTCTGGAATCTAAATCTGAATCAAAAAATCTCTGAGTCACAAAGGTGTTTTTAATGAACCTCAGCTAGTTTGTTTGTGGTGATCCTTAAATCCAAATCTAAAAAGTGAAAGCATGAATGAGCATAGGATAACATGCTTCCTTTCTTTTACCCAGGACGCTGGCACATTTGTATCAGAGTGCTGACTGGTCACACAAGGATCTCTCTGGACCAATCCAAGAAATCCGCAGACACATGACCAAAAGCAAACTGAGCTGCTTTTCCCTGGAGAGCTTGAAGTACTACAGCCAGGAACTAAAGCTGCGGAAGCAAGAAGGATACCAGATCTCTAGCATTGATTTTTGGGGGCTACTGCTGGAAAAAGCATTAAGTGATGGGGTAGCATGTCTATTTTCCCTAACAGCTCCTGAATACCATTGTACAGAAAGTGAAGCTCCAGGGCCAGGAACTAGTTTGAGAGCCTGCCAGCATTATCAGGCAGATTATTTCTGCTGAGTAACAAAGGGTTTTTAATGCTGCATATCTCTCAACACATAACTACCATCCCAAGGGATATTTGGTAGAGCAAGAAACCTATATCTCCCTATGCCTGTATGAGTATCTGAACACCTAATTCTGGCATCCTGATTTTGGTTTCTTTTGCTCTATTCATCCCTGTGACAACTTACATAATCCATGTGAAATGGATGCATTTATTGGGAGGAATGAAAGCCCTCTGTGCCAGAAAACATCCTATAGGTCATTTGTAATTAAATAAGACTTTGTGGGGGTGTAAATGCTTCATTCTTCAGTTAAAAACATTTCTTTGGCACAAAATAAGTAGAGAGAATAAGAAATGTAGCTGGAAATACATATTTATTTTTCTGAAATTTTGCATGCCCGTGCACTCTGACAAGAAGATCCCTTGGTTTTGCTCTTTCTCTTTTTCTGGTCAATTCACAGAAAAACAACCACAAACTGTCAGATGAGAGACAGGCGTTGAATCAGGGTCAGAATCCCCTACCTATCTACATGATCCTCAACATCAAAGAGGACTACAGCCTTTCAGAATTTAAAGGTGATGGCAAAAATAAGCTGTATCTGGACTCAGTCAGTGTACCTGCGTTATCAGTTGCAGTATGTCCTGCAACTCTTTGAATTGCTGAACCATAGCATTTATAAGCAGTTCCTCTTTAACTTCCTCCTCCTCTTCTATTTTTAGACTTTATGCCCAGGTTCTGGTGGGAATCCAGCTTTTATGGGACAGAAGAAATTTGGGGAAGGTTCGTTATGGCATCAAAACTACTCTGAAGTCAGAGCCTTAGCAACATGTATAGAGTAATTTAGGCTGTCCTCTTTTGGTATAAACTTTGTTTATATCCTGTCTGGAGAGGGTCCTTGGGAAGTTCTGTAGGAACAAGTCTCAGAAAAATTGCTTGAGAGACT
>VXAV01007222.1:130513-149252 GCA_013399715.1 Alectura lathami | reverse complement strand
AGTGAGAATTCAGAAACTTTGGTGCTTTCTGAGAGACCTTGCAAGAGCTAAAAGTTATTTTTTTGAAAGCCTGTGGAAAGATCAAAGGGATATTTTCCATTTAAATGTTTCTAAGCAGTTTCCCTGTTCTCTGTCATTCCACAGGCTTGTGGAGCAATGTCTTTTCATACAACCTTTTTGATGCCTGGGACTCATCAGATCCTTCAGNATCAGATCCTTCAGAAGGGTTTTCACTGAGGTGCACCCAACCCACAGCTGTTGATGTTGGTTGGTTATATTTTTGTTTCTACTTTATCTGTTACCTTACATATCTTTAAATGAATATAACATTCAGATGCATATAGTAGGAAATCTTTATTTTAAATATTGCAAAGGTCACTATCAAAACAAAAACTTGTTCATCTGCTCTACCCTTCAGAAACAGATGAGCCTTCTCTACCAGCCAGGGACCATGAGCTGGAAACTTATTTAATCACCCCTGAATGTGGCATCATGGGCATTGTTCGGGAGGTCCTGACTGAGCGAGTAATGGTTTCAAAGTTCTGCAACTTCCTAAAGGGGTTCCAGATGCACAATGAGTACCTTCAGAGCAAAAACTTGAGGATATGGAAAGGTAAACATCCCTGAATGTTATTATTATTATTTTTTTTCTGGTTAGGCGGTTGGTATTTTCATTACTGAAGAGAAGGCAGAGGATGAAGAGGCTTTATTCTTCACTTTGGAAACAAAAATTTCACGATAGGTAGTCAAATTTCAGAAGTGAATTTGCAAAACAGCTCTAATTGTGGCACAGCCCTGTTTTTACTAAAACTAAAATTTTACCAGTACTACAAGAAGTCCCTTGGTTCCAAGGAAGGGCAAATACTGCTCATTGGGAATGGGAAAAGAGCAGTATGAGAAGTGAAGAAGCTCTGTCTTCTCTACTGTGGGCAGATCTTTCTTTTCTGAGTCAAGGCTGAACTTCAGAAGTGCAGCAGGGTCTTAGAAAACAAAGTAAAGAGAAGAGGCATTTTGTTCTCTTTTATTAGCCAAACAACAGGTATATTACTTCTTCAGTAAATCACTCACCATAAGAAATATTTCCTTTTAGATACTGTACTAGAGAATTTCCCCAACCAGCTGACAGAAACAGCAGAGTTCCTGTGCCTTGCAGACACGGCAGGATACATTGATATCAGCTACCCTCCACTCATGAGGCCGGAGAGGAAAGTGGATGTTGTCCTACATTTAAACTATTCTTCTGGATCACAGACATCGGTACGATAATAACTCTGTTCTCTTCAGTGATGATGACTGTCTTTTTGCACTTCTGAACTCTGAAGAACTCTGAACAATTTATGCAAATGAAACTGTGGGAGAGAAGGATTCTTGGTGTACAGTTCCTATTTTCTAGATAACTGTATCTAATGCTAGTATGACATGGCAAATTCCCTAGGGAGAATTGAAGTTGTATCAGTTTTGTAAATCTTTTAATTTTAATTAAGCCTATGATAAGTAAGTGTTACCTTCTAGACCTATGCGCTCCAGGGATCTTGATATGGCTGGCTGCGTCCTCTGTGTGGAGTGTTTCTCTGTAACTAGTACCACCACTAATGGTTTTTCTCCACTAAGGGGTATGTTTCTGTGTCAAAAGTGGCTGGGTCACCCCTGCCCACAGCTATGAACGTCTTCTTTATCTTGCAGACAAAGGCTGAGGGGGAGGAGGTAGGACAACAATCAGGAGTGCTAGTCAGAGTCTGGGTGCAGAAATGTTATTCTGTTGATAACCAGTACTTACAGCATTATGAAAGGTTGGGGAAAGGGGCAGATTTTCTGACCTTTTTTCCTGTCTGCGTGCAGCCTTTGGAAGAAGCCTCCAAGTACTTCTCAAAACAGGGAATCCCATTTCCCAAAATCCACCTGAGTGAGGAGGAAAAGAAAAATCTAAAGGAATGTTACATCTTTGAAGACGCAGGGACCCCAGAGGCACCAACAGTGGTGTTTTTCCCTCTGGTGAATGACACATTCAGAAAATACAAAGAGCCAGGTAAGCCATGGGACACAGTTGGTCCTCCCACCTCTCGCCCACCCTACAGGTGCATTGGGATGGGAGGCAAGGGCTGGGATGAACACTTTCCTCCCCTGGCATGGCTCCTATGAAGAGGAATGTGGGTGCTGAGGTAGAGAGGAGCAACATCGATCTCCATCTGGACAGCAGGATACAAGACCATCTCTATACCCTATCAACAATTTTTCTTGATTTGGCAGGTGTGGAACGCAGCCCTGCTGAGATGGCACAGGGCAACGTGGATGTTTCTGGCCCTTTTTCCCCATACTGCATAAACAGCTTTACCTACACAGAAGAGCAGTTTGACAAGCTGGTAAAACTGACCAGCTACAACATTCAGAACAACAAGGAACTGATTCTTCAGGCTTTGAATTCGGCAATAGCGCAGAAACGACAACCCAAAAAATAAATGTTGTCTTGGGTTTCGGAAAGATACCTGTGTCACTTCCCTCCCTTCCCTGCAGAAGAATCAAGACCTGTTGGTGAATGAATATACGGACCTGTGGTTCCTCTCCACCAAGTGGCAATCCTGGATAAACCCATCAAACAAAACAATGATTAGTCTCGTGCTTTATTTAACTAGGTTTGCACTGCTGGTGAATGTTTTTTTCATGTGTGTATATATACATATATGCAGTAAATCAAAGGTTAGGAAATATGGGGAATAGTGATGAATTTTTTGAATGCATGAATGTGGAACAGCAACACAACTTTCAAAATTCACCACACAATAAAAGTTATATGTGAAGATAAATGAGCTACAGATATTTGACTTATTCCAAATGTAGTGCAATAGACAAACATGCGACAAATGTGAACAGTCTCAAAGGAAAGAGAAAACTAAATTTTGTTATAATATCAACATGAAATTTTGTTGCAAATAATGCACAAAACTAAGCATAAAAATAATACAACAGATGAGATTTCTTGTGGAAAATACAAATATTCTATACTCCTGAATTTGCAAGTTTTATTATACCAACAATGTTTGGGTTTGGAAAATCCTCAGAAAATACAGGTTCCAAACCCTGTAGTGAGTCACGACCTGCTCTTTTCTGGTGCATGCATAATATCTTTCAATATTTAGAGAACCCATCTCAGCATCTACTTCCCATTAGTTTCAACAGGTCTAACAGTACTTTTTGTTATTATGTGTTAGGGATGCTGTGAGAATAAAAACATCAAAAACAGAGAGACATTCAGATTTGGTGGTAAGGGGACAAGCTAAGTACTTTAAACTGATATCCATGGGTAATTCATGGGTAATTATGCAACATTTTCAGTCTTTGTATAGAAGTGACAGAGGCTTTATGCAACTACTCTAAGTAGCACAAGGCAATTTGTTGAAATTGCTTATTTTTTAAATGAAGATCAAAATAATTATTTGTTTTATGAAAGATTTTAGTAATTCAGGTACTCTGCAAACCTATTTTGTTACAACAGGAATGCTAATCTAAAAAAAAAAAAAAGATAAAATGCTTCAGTATCAGCTGCCCTTAATTACTTCAAATTTAAATGAAACACAGCAACTTATCCGTGCTGAAGTAACATGTATTAGCACATACAGGGCTATGAGTAGCTTATAATGAATAATGCAAAATAGCTGAAATAGAAAATAAATCCTTAATTCAAAAAGAAACTTGAACTTAGAAAAGGCTGAAAACTTCTCTTTCCCCTTGCTGTCATCTTCTGTGTCCCCCTCTCTTGCTTCAAGCATTCCTCCATATCTTTACGCCCTTGTCTTCTTCAGACTCCCATACTCACCTCTGATGACCTCAGTCCCTTAAGGGTGGTGTGTCCTTGCTCCAGCTGCTTTTCCAGGCCCTCACATACCCATCCACTTTGCAGCCTTGGTTCAAATCTCCACAGAGCTGGAATGGCTGTTTACTTGGCTGTGCTCATCAAGGGCTCCTCTCTTTGTGATCTCTGCTGCTGAATCATACAGGCCCTTTCGGCATTGCCTCTTCTCTGTCCCAGTTCCAGCTCCCTCTTGGGCTTCCTTGTTTGTCATTATGGCAAATCCATTTGGGATGACACATGCATTTGCTAGTTCTCCCATCTGTCTTGCAGCTGGGGTTTTGGGCATCTGCTGCAGATGGAGCTCCCTTCCCTGTCCAACAAGGCCTGTGCTGACACCAAGTTTCAAGAGCCCTGCCTCTCTTTTCACTTTCCTGACCTTAGCTCTAACCCCTTAACATCTCTTGCTGTGTTTGAGTTTGTTGGCTTGTTTATAAGCAAGGAAGCTCCCTTTATTCTGAGGGTGCCATTACAACTCTCCTTCTTCTGCAGCAAGCCCAGGGGCTGAGCCTGTCCCCAGGTGCCCTTTCCACCCACAGGCAGTAGCCAGGCCCACACTATAGCTGGTAGTAGTGCTTCTGGTATGGGTGAAGATTTTGGATGACAACTGGATCTTCCTGTCAACCCTCCCCTTGCAATCTCAAACACCCATGGCTTTCTTGTTGCAGGTACACCTCTGTACCTTGCTCCCCCAGACCCACAGCTACCTGCATCCCACAGCAAGGTCCTTGCTCTGACTCTGAAAATATCTGTATGCCCTGTGTTGTTGTAGGTCCTGAAAAGGGTCTGGTTTGATCCTCCATCCAGCAATCCTCCTCCAGCTCCTAAGCCAGGGGTAGGACAGCAGCCCCATCTTGCCTATCTGCAGTCAAGCCCCATTGCACTGCCTCAGCCACCCAGGGCTCACGTGTGCTCCCTGGGCATGGCAGGCCTTGTCCTAGCCTAGGGGACTTAGGGGGCTAGTTAATTTGCTGGGCTCAAATTGCTTTTTTATTGTTAAATGTATTAATTAATTGCACAGAATGCTTGCAGAAGGTCCTGGTGGTCAGTTCGCCTCTCAAGCCTGCACTGACGCTTTGTGTGGCTTTGTCCTCTGACATTTTTTGTTCTGCTTCAGCTGCACATTGGGTGTGTTTTCCTAGGGCGGCCTTTGGGCTGTACTAAGACATAGAAGGAATGCAGGTGACAGCTACAGATGTGGGCATTTAAAAGCCCTTTTTGTTTTGTAGGCTGGGAGTGTCCCTTTTTACAGGAAACAGTAGTAATTTCATGAAATTATACCCTCAAGGTAGGAAACAGACTAGAGTGGGAGATGCACTGCAAAAATCCAAGCCCGTGCTATGTTACAGTGTTAGTACCAATAAAGTATGATTTTTCCTTAATATTTTGAAATACAGAAATCTTGACAGCTGTGGTGATAGGAATTACATACAATAGCATAGTAACCTTCTTAATTTTAATGAATATGTCCTGCATCTTTTCTGTGTCTGCCTTTTTCTTCTTACCTATTCATTATCTGTAGGTAGGTGAAGATACTAGCATGCAATTGCACATTTGCCCCAGCCCTTCCAATTATCACAGGGGTGCATCAAGCAACTGAGGGAGATGAGTCAGCCCGTAGGAGCCTAAGGAAAGCAGCAGTGGGATTTCTGAACCCCTCATGAGGTGTGTGAGTACTTGGACAGTCCTCTGAGGTGAGCACCACTGAAGAAGCAGAAGTGAATGGGATTCTCAAGGTACTTTAGACATGGTGTACTTTTGTTTGCTGTGGCTGGCAGTACCATTTAACACTGTTCTGTAGCCCATAGAGTAATCAAGCAAAAAAAAATATTACAAACCATCTGGGTGAAATGAGCATTTTTTGTGAGTTTACAGGTTCCTCCACACGAATGGTATCTGCCACAGCAGATACAAGAGGAGATGGGTGACAGAGCACATCTCCTTTCTGAGAAACCCTGTGCCAAAATCCATCCACATGTAAAGCTCTCCTGTGTATGTGCAATACCCCACTGTGTTACCAGAGTGAAAG
The DNA here is from genome assembly GCA_013399715.1 of Alectura lathami. Taxonomy (NCBI): domain Eukaryota; kingdom Metazoa; phylum Chordata; class Aves; order Galliformes; family Megapodiidae; genus Alectura; species Alectura lathami. Next base: position 143,379 of record VXAV01007222.1, on the reverse strand, counting down.
ATAAAGCTTCAGAGGAGGACATCAGGGCTTCTTTTGTAACCGAGCAGGTCTCCTCATGCCCTCATTGGTGGTACACTGGTCCACAGGTAGCAATAGGTGACAGCTGTGTCTTTTATGTCATTAAACGCTTGGACCTTTGAGCTCCTTCTGAAAGCCTGTCCCTTGCAGGCTTCATACCTAATCCCACCACACCTGCAGCATTCATAAAGCACTTCCCCAACACCATTCCCTCCCTTCCAGTTCTTCATATAAAAGCTTTGGGATGTTTTGTCATGCTTCTAGTTTCTTGCTCCTTGGGTCCTGAGTTCTGCTTTCCTCTCCCTTCAACTCACTGTTTCTTATCACATTTCTCCACAGAGTCAGGTATATCATCCTGATGTTATGGGGCTGATCCTTCCTGCCCTAATGCTTGTAGTGTTCAAGCTGGTTCCAAGTATGACCAAACTCCCACCATTTAGTCTTGATGCTTCTGGAGGCACCATTGCAGTAAAGAGGAACCATGAGAGAAAAGTAGAAAGAAAACAAATAGGAAAAAAAAGCAAGGAGGAAAGACAGGAAGAAGGAGAAAATATTGTATTATATCTGACTAAAAGTGAAAAAGAGAATTAGGTGAAAAAATAAAAGTGAAAAGGAAAAAGAGATGGACAAAAGAAGGAAATAGATACTTTGGAAAGCCAAGAAGTCAATGGGAAAGGAAATATGTCAAGGAATTGGAAAAAAAAAAAAGTGGAAATCAGGAACAAAAAGGGGATGGAGACAAACATTTAAAATGGAGATAAAGGTATATCCTTCCTCTGGTTTCTTCAAAGATGTCTTAACAGGCTGTTGTGTTAAGAATAACAACCAAAAAAATGTGATGCAGAAAATGCAATGACATTAAATCCTACCACTGAAGTTCTGACCACTGGGCTGCACAGACATACAGGCAGCAACTCACAACTCTCTCTTTTTTTCCCTGGTCTTACACACTGGTAAAATCCGGTCACTTGTCCCCTACAGTAGGACTTTCTTGCCAACTGCTGCTTTATACACCCTTCTCTCTTTCATCTAATAATCTGTAAATTAGTCACTGTAAATCCCTTCCTGTTCCCTTTCTTCTGTTGACATAATGGAGGATCCTTTAAAACTGATACCGATCAGGTAAGGAGTTGCAAGTTTCTACATATAATAATATGCACTTTTAAATCTTAAGCCATTAATAGCTACTTTAATTTTGCAGTTTCTGCTATTCAGCTGGCTGACACCCAAAGTTATTCCAACCAGTCTTGAAAGCAAGCCATGCTCCAAATTCTTTCTTAAACACTTGTTTTGGTTTGCTGTCTACTTTATGTATGTATTATGCGGTTTATTTTTGTGACTTAACTGATGATACAATACCTCACAGAGATCAGGATCTGTGGGAGAAGGTATGGGCAAAAATTGCATGAATAAGTCCTACAATTTGATACAGACTGAAGTGCTTCAGTCACATGTGCAGAGAAGCCTACATTAAATCCTTAGTAGAAACTCAAAATACCTTTTCTGGTCATTCTTAAGCTCTGACCCATAACTGCTGCTAGTACAGAAGCTGATGGCTTGTATCCCACAGCTGGTTTGGGGCATGGGAGGAAGTGCCACACCAGTCACACTGCTCTTTGCGATGGTTTCCAGCTCATGAGGAGTTGTTAATCTTACACGTAAGTCTGCAGAAATGCGGAGGATGAAGATTTTGGAAAACCACTCTGCTAGCTTACTGTACTCCCGGGAAACCTCCAAAAAAATGTCCCAGGATCAGTTAACTGCATGTACAGAGGACATTATCACTCTACAGGTAACCATGGAGGACTGTACATTTACAACATGCATAAAATCTGAGAGGCACAAAAAGGAGCGTAGGTCTCTGCTTCAGTTAGTCTGCTCTAGGACCGGTAAGTGCTGGATTTTATCCAGTATATCAGTAACTGTAACATGAAAGAAACACAAACAAACATTTAGCTTTGAATATAGTGGTGTAAAAAGTCATTAATGATGTCAGCATCTTTACTCAGAAAATAATACCATCTTGTTATTAGAACTGTCTGCAGCCGAACGTAATACAGGCTCCTTTGTCAAGTCATTAATGCTTCTCCAAATTGGGTAGTTTGGGTGAGTAAGAATCCCAAGTATGAGAGGGAGTACTAGGTATAGCAAGCACTAAGCAGAGTAGTGTGCTATTTGCCACCATGACAATTGTAGTTAGATCTCTGAGGCACTTAGGATATCTGGCTTTAACTATCCTCAAATTTCTGAAATATGATTTATAAACAAATAACATAATTCTACTTGGAGTCTCTGCTCTTCGTTCTAAAAATTGACACCATGCAGGTTTGCACAATCAAATTTTAAATTAGATAACATTAGTTTAGTTATTCATGACAGCCAATAATGACAGCCTAGGTATTTTTTTCTTTTATGGTGTTCCCTGTGGAGTTAGTCAGGTGGGAGCAGAAAAACTAGGTTTTGCTGAAGGCCATACAAATCCTTCCAGATGGCCCAATATGCATATAACTGGGCATTAACTCCACAGACGTGGAAGGCTCTATGCCAAGTCTGTGTATTCTTCTCCATGGGTTTCCTTGAGGACAGGGATTCTCAATCTTGAGAAGGTTCATCACCTCTAGAGGAGTTTCTAATCATCATCATTTATGCTAATGGTTCTCTGAACTAATCAGCCTTGGGAAAGCTGGCCTGGTCTAATAACAAATATACAATTATTTTTAGTGTCCTATGGCAGGTCTTTCAAGGTCAGGCAGGTCTTCTTTTCTGGCAAGGCCAAAAAAAAAAAAAAAAGAGATGAATGTGCAACAGTTCTCCAGGATGCAGCTGAGAGTGCCTGTGACCTGAAGCCTAAAGATGTTCCTCCTGCACTGCAAGTGTGGGCAGAGCTACTTTTCATGCTGGAATTGCTGATGCTATGACACAGCCTACTGTTACTGGAGCTGCTAGTTTGTTATTCGTTTGTTTTCCTGTGTTTAAAGATGGTAATTTCCACTGGGTATGCCTGGAGATGTTCATGTGCTCTTTTGTTTATGCTTGTTGAATAAAATCTCTGTAAAATAAAGCTGGAACACTGGATAGCATATTGCAGTCACCTGTTTCACTTCATACAGGTTTCTGGCAGCTGCTGCATAAAGTTCAATCGTCTTTCTCTGGAAAACGTACAAACCCATAATTCCTATCTGCTTTGCACAGCTGTTTTTNTTCTTTTTTGCCCACCTTTTTTTTTTTTTTTTTTTTTTTTTTTTGTCTGATTTAAGGTACTGCCAGGTGTAGTAGTCCTGTGTAATGCTTGTAGCCATAGGCATTGACCTGGAGAGATCTCTGATAACCCCTGCAAACGTTCACCTCTTTTTCCCTGCCATCTTCTTGCAGGCAAACTGGGACACCTCCTCCTGTGCCTTGCTCACCTTCCCTACCTACAGCTCAGCACTGCAAACCAAAGATCCAGCCTTAGCCATGCTTCCAAGGAACAAGAAATGGAGGCAGCCCAGGATAAGCTGGCAGCTGAGGGTAGGTGCAGTAACCCATCAAGTGCTCGAGATGCCACCTTCTGGGAGTGGTTCCTGCGGGGTGCAGGGCAGTGCCGCTTTGCAGGAAGCAAGTTTGTGTCTGCCCAGCTATATGGAGGCTTAGAATGAAGTGAATGGGTGCAAGTCTTGCACGCATGTAGGTCATGGGCTGTTATTTATGTACAGAAGCTTTTTACAGGTCTCAATCCCTGCACCGCAGGTGTGGAAGTACTGGGTTGGAAGGAGCAGACACCAATGGCGATGACCTCCTTGCTTATCCTCTGCTGGGCAGGACATCGTGGGCCCAAGCACACCATGACAAAAGGGTGGCAGTGCTGGAGGGACCCAGGGACAAACACAAAATTGGAGCTGTGCCCTCGGTTCCCGACCAAAGGAAGGTACCACATTCCTTCCAGCTGTTGTTCTTGCCCTCTAAGAGCCTTCCCCACAGCAGTCATCCTTGGCGCTCCCTCATCTCCAGCAATGGGAGGTGAGTCCTTTACTTACAGAGATGAGATGGGTGGGGCCTCAGGTCATTTTATAAAATAACTTGTCATTGACTCCTACAGGAGTAAATCCCGCAAACATGTCTCAGGAGCTGCTGCCCGTGGAGGTGCCAGCATCACTCTGTTCTAAGTATCAAGGGAAGACCATGATGCCATCAGACACCAAAGGACTAGAGGTAAGAAATTAACTTTAAAAGCTTTTAAAGGTTCAATTAAGACGCGCTTGGCTGAAAACAAAATCCTGCTTTATGATTGTATTTATATATGTGCAACAGTACATACTTACTGTCTGATGGGACCAGGCACTGATGTCTCTGCATGAAGGAATTTTAAAGTGATTTTTTTTTTTTACGGCTATCAGTGGTAAAAGTCCTCCTGCCTCTACTGCAGCCAAAGGTTTTGGCTTTATAGGAAAAAGGAGAGAAGTCTGCCTAAAGTGACATAAAAAGTAAAGAAAGTGAAAAAATGAACACAGAAAAAGACAATGTTTAGAGGAATTAATTATCAGCCTAAACCCAGAGCCACTTCCAAAATAAATAAATATTTTTTCCACGTTTCACATTTTTTTATGGAAAAAAATATATTACTTTTTTTTAAAAAAAAAAAACAAACACAAGTATTTCTGTATCAATAGCAGAATTTTGATACATTATGATTAATATAACTTTTTTCTTAATTATTGTTCTTGGAAAAGAGCTATGGATAGGATAAAGAGTAGGAAATGTAAATTATTTAATTTCCACATTCCCACCTTGTTCCAAATTTTCCGTTTTGATTTGTATTCTCTGGGTCTTTTCAAGATTTGCATTTAATCTTAACTGTACTACGTTATATATTGTTCTCTGTGCTGTTTGACTGGAAGAGGGCACATTGCTTCAGGAAGTGCCCTGAAAACTGACAATACCTTCAACAGTTTTGTAAGAACTGTCCCACAATTGTGTTTTCCTATAAAGCATTTCAAAAGGGGGCACTCTACATTTTAGAAGTATTTTTGAGCTTCTGTTTCCTAAAAATAAAAATGAAATATTGTATTTCAACTTTTCCAACACGTTTCACACTTGAGGCGCAAGCCCTGAGCAGACTTGGGATTTTTTTTCATTGCGATATAATGACTCCTGACAGCAGGAACAGGTTGCCAAAAGATCACATTTCAAACAAAAACTAATGGAATAAATTCAGGCACTTTTTTGGGGGGGTATCTTCGAACTAAAATGGCTTGTCCTTCGCTGACTTGTTGAAAAGGTACCCCCCTTACTTGGATCTGGTGCCGGAGTGTGCCAAACCACATGGTGGTCTGTTCTTTATGCTGAGCGTTGTGCCACAACAGGGTGTAACCTACAGCTGTTCTAACTGGGGCTTCAGCATGAGTTATTGCAAGTAGGAATTAATAATCTATACTGGTAATACTGTTGTTGTTTAAATGTTATCATTTATTTCTTCAGGATGAAGAAGACTCAGACTCTTTGGATCCTTATGATTCTTTTGGGCATGCTGGACCTGAAGAAGACTGTGAAAAAAGTATTGAACCAGGCAAAGGTGATTTCAAGGTATGATAAATAAGGGAATTTTGAACCAAAGAGAGCAGATTGCTTTGTTTTGCTGGCAGGGGAGAAGGCTCAGGCAGTTTGAGTGTTACAAGGGAAACGATTTTTGTTTGGATAATTTTATTCCACTTATGTTTATGATTTTCAGAACTGCTCCTCATATTTCTCTTTCATATTCAATTGGAAGTATGTAGAATGTCTCCATTCCATTTTTATCCTTCACTTAATTGTAAAGGAAATTCACTGGTGCACTTCCAGTTCTGCAATGATTTTCATAAACGAAGTGGTCAAAAGTAAGTGATCCATGTTCCATGGCTTTGCCAGTGCAATCTCTATCTTAGCAATTTATGGGGGAGTCCTGGAATATTGATCCCTGATTTTGCACCCCTTCTGTGCTTCATCACACACACACAAAAAAAAGCCCAAGAACCTGTAATGAGGAATTCTGTGAAGAAGATATTTGAGTATATTTGCACTACTTTTGATATTTGAATATACTAGCACTACTTTTTATATTTGAAGAAGATCAATAATCGGTTTATTTTTTGTCAGAGGTTACTGATTCTGCTACATTGCCATTTGTGCAATAAGTACAAGCATTGTTTCCTATCTCACAGAATCAAGTTTAAATGAAGATATAAATCACCTATAACAATGTTGTCCCTAGAACTATCTGATTTTGAGTCAGACAATTTTATGGAAATTTGCATTACAATCGATTCAGACAAGTTACACTGACACAAAATAAAGCTGAAATAGATGCCTTATCTGAAAATTGAAGGCATATTGTAAATGGGCAGACAGACGAGTTTTCAGTAAGCTAAGAATACATGCAGGTGATCTGGGTACAATTCAGTCATCAAGAAGTTAAAACAAATCCCATTCACATTTCCAGTATTTTTACTTTTTCACATACACCACACTTTTCAAAACATAGCTTTTCTATTTACCCAGTACGAGAATTTGTATTAAAAAAAAAAAAAATCATTTAATGATTTTGCTGTATTTTCTCAGGATATATTCTACTAGTTTTGCATCTTTTGAGCTTTTAATCTTGCAAATGTTTAGCTTACAATCTCTCTTATCTCCAGGCTGTAGGAATACTGAAACTTTGGAGCATGTATTAGATGAAGAATTTTGTAGAGAGTAAAATCATGCTGAGAAACAATGAACTGATAAGACTTTGGTACAATGCTTTCTGCTTACCAATGGTAAGGAACTCAAAGTCATGTAGAGGGAAAGCAGAAAGATTTGAACTCATGGGCTATAATTACCCATGATAGTTATGCATGTGACAGGTAACTTCTCATCTCGATTTCTTAATCCCACATAGTGATATGTTTGTTCTTCCATTATCTACTCAGGATATAGGCTCACATCAAAGGCTTTCCAGGGTGGTGAAGTTTTGAGGAGGTAGCTGTGACAGTAGTGGACCAAAAGAAGCATCTTATGTGTTTGGGATCATATGCTTCTTCTATACTATAATACTACACCTGTCTCATATGGAAAAACAATTTTTCACATTACAAAATTCCAAGAATTTTTAACAGTCCATTGGTGGTGTACAGAGTTATTGTTCTTGCATCTGGTTACATGATCACATCTTTTTCTTCTGTGGTCGTGGCCCTCTACCCTACATCTTTGAATGATTATTACTTGATAATTGCAGCATATCATGTTTGTGTGAAGGACACATATATGCTCTCATCTTCAGCTCAGTCTTTTTCAAATGTAGCTATTTAATCACTGAAAAATCAGAAGACTTAAATGAGGGTTGCTGCCTGCTGGGAGGAATCAACTGTTAGAAATATCTGTCACAGCAGATCCCAGAAAATGCATATGTCTTTATAACAACATGCTGGCTTTTATCTGCATTAAGAAATATTTATTATTCAGGTCTTGACTGGTACCTTGCTCCATGCTAAAGCAGCAGACAGAGACAGGTCTGTTATTGCAGGCATCAGTGCTTTTATTAAACTATTTAAGTATTGCAGCAGGTCTCATATGACAGTTAACATGGAGGAAGAGATGCAAAATAATGGATCTATAGTACTACATGCAGCATGAGCCGTGTCTTAATGAGGCTAAGATACCTCATACTTTAGGTTGGTGGTACTTTGTTCCATTACCAGACAATTTGCAGCGAACCAGCAGCTGAGGCAGGCATGAGGTCCTGAGGTCCATGCTGCTGAGATACACTCCAGCATACATCCTGCCTCAAAAATAAGCCTTACAAAGTCAAAGGAGGCCACATCCCATCAGCTCTTAGCTTTGAAATAAACTCTGTCTTACCTGCGTTTGACATCAGAAACATTAAAACACCTCTGCATTAGACAGACCTCTAGATTCCCCCCAGCGTCAGTAGTCATACAGATAGATTTTTCAGACGGTAATGCATGTCCTGTAGTAATGTCTGCCTTTAGGATGAGAATCCAGAAATGCCTAACAGCAGTTTGATATAAACACCTATTTTAAAGCTATCTCGAATAATGCATGGTGAGTCTGAGACCTTTGCTGGTTAACCCAGTTAGTGTCTTTCTCTCATGCTTGTTCTGGCTGTGATGAGTGAAACAGGATAAGGGGGCTATGTCTTTTCACTGATGGTCTATCTTATTCCCCTGGCTAAAATTCAACCCATGGAAATGATTTTGTATGTGTGGTTGAATGCTCTGTGTTTTCAAATGGACCTATTTTTCAAAATCAGAAAAAAATCCAGTTGTTGAACATCTGCAAATACTAAAAGTTGGAGAACAATGTTAACAAAACTGAAAGGGATGAGCAACTAGCCTGAGTCGTCAGTCAAATAGTAAACCTCTGCAGAAGTCAGGATCACAGCGCACTGAGAGTACCTATGTGGTGTTGATCAATATTTGCTTGCTGTCAACATGTTTCAAGCACAGTACCACATGCATACTCTTATTCTGGGGAAATATTCAGAGTCCTGTGACGGATATGTGTATGAAGAAACAATGATCCAAAGGACTTGCTTCCTGTGGCCTTGTCTATACTTGTCACGCTGCTGTGGGCACAGTTGAAATTTCCCTGCTGAAAGCAGGGTTATCATGGCCATGTGCATGAAAGGAGTGTTTCCATCCAGATGTGGGAGTGTTTGATTCTAACAACATCCAGCCAAGACTTCTGCTAGCTATGGTGACGAGGAGGTCTGATAGGAAGCTATGTTCCTAAAACGTGCAACTTGTGAAAACCAGCCCGTCACAGCAGTGATGACGACAGCTGTGCCCTCAGCACTCCCTAGGTCCCTGCACAGCTGACAGCAGAGGTGCCACAGCCCCAGTGTCTGGAGGAGGTGAAGGAAGGAAGCAATTATAGCAGCTGCTTTTCCGGTATTGAGCCTGCATTCGTCAAGAATTAGGAAGAACTTTGAAGACATAACCAAACCCAGCAGCCAGCCATGCTCAACCCAAGAAGCACGGTAGCTTGCCCTGGCATCTCCCATGGCAGTGGTAGATGGGCTCCAACACACTGGTGCCTGGCTTGCCTGGATGATATTCACAGCCTGAAGCATCTCAATTACACCTGTAGAGATACCCCCTGGAAGGCTGAGGACGCACGCTTTCCAAGGACACCCGATTCACAGGGAGCTAGAGATAGGCACTTCTTCACACACTATCAACTCCAGATACACCATCAGCAGCAAAGTATTTTAGTTCTTTTGATTAGGTCCCTGGCTAGTTAAATTAGCACTTGGAGATGAAGAAAGGAGTGTCCTGGTGACATCCGGTGCATGGTTTCATCTCAGAAGAATGCTTCTCCATGCCAGGAATGCAAGGGGACATTAGTAAAGGTAGGGAGGTTATCTTTGCCAGGAAAGGCTGCTGTGCCAGCAGATGACAACAGAAATGGATAGAGGCATTATTATTGGGTGACTGCAGGAAAAATGTGTGGGTGGAGAGGAAGCTCTCCTCATGGCATTCATAGAAAACAATTCTTTTCTCAGCTTGATCTGTAGAAATGGCCTTTTCCAACTGTAGTAAATTTATTGTCCTTGAGATTTTAAAATCTCATCTCGTTTTTACAGAAAGGCCTGTGGAACAGCATGCACTGTGGTTGCACATTACCATAGGTAATGGTACCAGCACATTTTGGCACATAATTTTCTGTGCTTCCTCATCACAGTTTTTCATCCAGCCCTGAAAGAAGCCACCTCCTCACAAGACCACATGGAACGTATTCCATATTTCATATGGAAAATTAACAGCTGAGCACCGCCTTGCAAGAAAGCTTCTTTATGACGATGAGATAGTATTCATCGCACACTGAGGATGAATTTTAGAAATTCTGCGCTATGTTTCTTTTTGCTTATGATTACTTTGGGATAAATACCAATGTAAAAAGGGCAATATTGAAGACTAAGAATGTTCTGGATGTTCAAGAGCAAATTGTCCTCTCTGGAATCAGCGGTGTTGGATGACTTCTCTGTTTTGGGCAAGCAGCTGCCATATTCTGCTGACTGATCAAACATCTGTGCTAAAACAGACAGCTAACACTGAAAACCAAAGTATGACGCAGTGTATATTTGACCATAGAGCTGGGAAACTATGAGACTGGGGTAATTTACAGTAGGTATGGTCAAGTGGTGATAGCCTGTATCATTGATATCACAAGCTGGGAAGATGCTGCTAGCAATAGCCCATGCTGGAAGTGTCTGTAAATGAAGACACGTAGAAGCTGAAGAAAGGGATGGAGAAAAAAGCAAGTAAAAAAAGTAAAGAAGAATAACCACCTTCTGGTCTCGTGGACTCATTAGGAAGAACTGCCATTTTGGAGCTCCATAGCCACTTGTGAAGCGACAGGATGTATTATACAGTATTGTATAATATATAGGTATTAAAATAGTGTAGTATTAACACCAGTGCTTCCTGAGATGGATGCATGCCATGCATACCTACATGTGAATATGAGTGTGGCTTTAAAGAGGGCTGTGACAAATGTAGGGACACACAAGTATGCCAGGAATGCAGACTGCTTGGAATCCCCAGAGCACTCACTACAGAGAAGTTTCTCTTTTCAGATTCTTGCTAGACTGAGTGGGAAAAAGTTGGATTATTCATGTGATGGAGGCATCCTTTATTTCCACCAACACAGTAATCTGGTGCCAAGTTTCATACCATGTTATTCTTTCTTTTGAGAAGTGGTTGGGCGGTGCAAGAAGAGAATGTGAGTTCTGCTCTGTGTTTGACAGAACTACTGTTTGGAAAATTCCAGTAAAATTTGATTTCCTTGGGAATACGGAGAAGCTAGCAGTGAACACCCTGCTTGTGCACTGGTATCTCAATGTACTGCATTGCTTGCAGTTGTGTTATATTCACCTGAGCATAAAGCACACACAAGCACAGTTTGGAAACACTGAACAGGCTGACAGACTGACAGCCAGTGAAACAAGTTGTAGAGCCCACAATGAAGACAGTGCTGGAAACCTGTCAATGTGTGGAGCATGATGACAGAGCAGTAACAATTTTATATAAAGAGATCATAATATGTTTGTCTAAACCGAATAACATAACTTATATCCTTTGCTTTACGCATGCATAGTTGGTATTTGCTTTGTATAACTGGACCCAAATACATCACGTTACAATTGTCACAGTTGCTGTTTAGATGCATTTCTTTTGTTTAATAAGTTGCTGGAATTAATTAAAACCAGAAACCCCCCAGGGAACTGTATAACTAATAAGACCTGACCATCAGACGATTTTTGTTCTTCTTGGTGTTGGTACCTCCTGCAGCAGGGCTGCCAGGGAGCTGCTGTGGGTGCCATCCAGCTGCTGGGTGCAGGCTCACTGCTCTCTCTGAGGATAGCTGGCTTGTGGCACCTGCCACTCCTGCAGCATGAGTGCTGCACCTGATTTCTATAGATTCTATGATGTTTTGTGAAATTGGGGGATGTCTGTTTGAGAAACCAAAGTCTGAGAATTGATTTCACCATGTCATATGGGGAAATTTGACAGCACATTGGAAAGTCGTTACACGGGAACCAAGGGACTGGTGAGCAGATGGCAGCAACTGATTAATAAGACTAAAAAAAATAAATAATAATTAAAAAAAGTCAGTTCTCTTCCTGAATGTATCTTATTTAAGAATCTTAAACTGCTTTGCAAACATGGAATCCATCAGTTCTTACTCAAGCAAGGGAGCCATTTGCTTGAGGAAGCATAACTGGTAGAGATCCACGAGCTGGCAGCACCTTGCACAATCTCTGAGCTCTTCTGAGATAAACAGCTGCATGGATTGCTCCATGCTTATCCATTTCCTACCAAACAATGAGTTTCTGCCTTCTAGGGCATGTGCTGGGCTCCAAGGTGCCCAAGCTCATTCCTAACATGTGAATGTGGTGATCCACCTCTTCTAATTACCTGGCTGAGAAGAAGTGTTAATTAACTGGGTGGAGAACTGTATTAATATGGCTTTACTGTTTTGGAAATGCGAGCCAGTTCATTTGTGTGGGGTAACTGTGAGGACATACTACTCCATCAATTATTGCTTTCAAATTTGGCAGCTTCTGTTAATACTTTTTCTTCCTTGAGAACACTTGAAATAGAGGCAGGTGGATAGATGAGGGTCAATTTCATGAAAAAGTACTATGAAAGGTGGAAAACAAGGTTTTCTTGCAGCACATACAGGAGGGGCAACAGGAACTCTTTTTTCAGGTCTCAGTGTAAAGTTTTATGTCAATATGATGTGTGATGAGAAAATTTTAAACACACTTCCAAGAAGTAATTTGTTGTAACAGAAGAGGTATAATTGTCTTCCCATCTGAAAATAAGGTTGTTTTTGTTCTGTTCTATTTCAAAAAAAAAAAAAAATGTTTTGGCAACAGTACACATATTGTTTTAAGTGAGTTCTTCCAGCCTCTCTTTATCTGCCTTAACATCTATTTTGTCTGCTTGTTTATAGTCAACCTAGGAAGTCTCTGAAGTGCTATAGAAATAGAAGGATGCTCCTAAATGAGAGGAAATCAGTTTATAAAAATAGAAATTGTCAAACAAAATGATTTGGAAGGCTCTGCTGTAACTGCTTATGCATGTGGAATAGTTTCTAGGAGTGTGAGGAAGTGACCACAGGTTACAGTTGCAGGAAATGCTGATTTATTGATCGGCTTTGTTAGAGTAGCCTTTTGCAGATATGACTGAGCCAGACACAGCTTTTTGAAATAAGACAACAGGAAATTACCTTTCTTAGGAGAAGGAAATCACATTATCCTCAAATAATAAATAGAAAGATGTGCCTGCAGTCACAAAACCTGGGGATACTTATTTTATAGAAGGTTA
>VXAV01007222.1:97350-120969 GCA_013399715.1 Alectura lathami | reverse complement strand
CTTCACTACATTTCTCCCTGTTTACTCAAAGACTAACAGGCCCCTCTTTTGCTTAAGGTCCAAAGAGAAATTTCCACTTGGACACAAGCTAGGAAAAAGTTAATAAATGTGCCTCCAGTAAACCATTTACTTTAAAGGACTCTATATAAAATGCATGAAATATATTAGACATAGTATCTGAATTTTAAATAAAGTGATAAGAACACAGATTAAAATAGATATGGATGCATAATATTGAATGAAATTAATAGAAGAAAATAATAACAAATAGTATAAGAAAATAAGGTCTTTGCTAGTAATGTGTTGCTGTGAAGAAACACCTAGAGAAGTCCAAGGAAAATCTCATCCAAGTATTGTTATATTGTGAAGAAGTGGGAGAACATCAGATCCCAGGGCCTTAAAAACATCCCCTGAGAAATGAGCACCTTTTGTCAGTTAATTAAAAATATGAAGGTTGTAATAATGATTTTAAGGCAGGGTTAAATCTTAGCAGTAGTGGGTGTGGAATTGCAGTTTCTTCACTGCAGGCCTATGGGCAGGATGTCAAAGATGTGTTGCATGCCAAAGCATTAAGAGTGGGAAGCATACAAGAAGTGGTATTTCAGGTTGCTGCAAAAAGCTCTTGAATAACATAGGGAATTGGACCTACTACATGAGTCTCAGGATCCTTTGTCTGAAGATTATTAATGTGGCCTAGAAGTGTTTGGGATCTGTGGGTAGGAATGTTCCACTGAGGATATATGAATGGTCTTGAAAATATATGCAGAAATCTCAGACATTTGACTTTGTTATTGTCAAACCTTGCTGGAGTCTAAGTCAAGCTCTGATCCTAGGAGAGAAAGGGGAAAAAGAAAATTTAAAATGAAAATAAAAATTTACTGTTTGTATTCTTGTTTTTCAGGAAAAAAGATTTGATTTGAATGTGAAAGCAGAAAGATGGTAAGGGATCTTCTGTTCCTAAAGGTTTGAGCTATTGATTTTGACTTTGTTTTAACCACATGGAAAGGACATAAACAGACATTCTCAGTCTGAAAACTAGAAGGTTCTTCTAATAAAACATAAAACACGTGCAGTATACTATACACAATTAGGCTCAGGAAGATTTGACTTTCATCAATAGTGTTGATTAGCATGTACTTATTTTAGTATTGTTTTGAATTTGACCACAGCATATTATTTTTTATCAATTCCAGTCTCTGAAATTCAAAAAAGAGAACAAAGTTGACTAAAAAAAACAGAAGAGAGAGGAACAAATATTGAACTTGATCAGAAATTATAAATAACAACAAACTGTTAGTTTTTTTTTCTTAATTGTCAATATTCAGTAGTGAAAAACCTTGTATTCTCTTAAGTTTAGTTACATCATGTGTTGCATAGAAACTAAGGTAGACAGTATGGCTAGAGATTTGACATCTATAGGCACGCTCATTACACCCAGCAGAAAACATGAAGATGTTTCATATTATCCGTATCCACATGTAACGTACACAACTGGGCAAGGTGATCTTTTCTTTTGTGCCTAACTAAGCCATAGAAGACAAAATAATTTAATCCTGAATTCAGACTTTTTTCTCCTCAGCACTGTTCACCGCTAGAGGGGGATGTGTTCCCATTGCAGTTCCTCAAAATGGGACATTTCCTCCAAGCTGGAAATGCTGACATTAGAAAATTTGTTTTTATTCTTAGATTTGGAATGAGAAAAGTTACATTCGAATTCATCGTGAAAGGGGAGATCAGTACATTCACTTCGGAGCATTTGCACAGCTTTTTGAATTTTGCAGTCCTTTCTGTTTTAGACAAATTATTTTATTTTCATTTTAAAATGCTGTACATTATTTATTGATTAGTTATTACTAATAAGATATAATGCCACTGGTTAAGCCAACTACTTGTTGTATGCTTTTCTTACTTTAAAAAAATAGTCAGAATATTCTCTTGCTCCTGTCACATTGTATCACCTTGCTGGGAAGGGTGCTGTGGGTTATCTTTGATCTAAATCCTAAGACTGATATGGGTTTGTAAATATGTAAAATATGTGCCTGTGTTTATCTTAGTAATTGTTCGTGCCACCAAGACCTGGATATGCGCTTTGGGTTTGACTTATGTTCAGACGAGAGAGTTTTCCTGAGCAAAAGGAAGAAGTATGTAGCGAGTGCCCTGAAAAATGTTTTTCACCTACAAGAAGATCTGCAGGATTGTGAGGTATGTGTGTGTGTGTTGGGGGTGGATCTTGAATTTCTGCTGCCTTTGTTTACTCTTCTGGAGGAGAGGTCAGCAAAATGGGCCACGTGTCTGTTGTGTAGGCGCCAGCTAGTGAATTGCATCTTTTGCTTTTGCTGCAAAGTTGTGTTATTTCAGGAAACACTAGTTGCAGTAATTCTATCCTACATTGGCACTTAATTTGGAATTTGTCAGATCTGAAGTGTGTTCATCCTTTCCAGCCAACTCTATAGCTGTCTTGGTTCAGAAACACTGTTCATTTTAAATACATTACAGAGCAAAGGTATCTTTCATTGTTCAAATTTCATGGTTTTTGAGAGTTTAGGATAAGCATCTCCACTGCATGTATGTTATAACATGCAAATTTCTTTCTCACAAATCTGAAATTCTGTGAAGTAAAAATTATTTATTTTAAAGTACTTCATGAATAACAAGGTTGATCAGGGTTTTTTAGCAACACTGTTTGAGCTACGTGTATTTCTTCATGGAGCTGGCATATGGACTTTCAAAAATCAGTAGTAAGTGCATTGTGCAGAACACAGTGGCAAAGGAATGGAAAATGCAGAGAAAATACATTATTGCCTCCACAGGAAGGTTTTTTTTTTTCTGTTCATCCCTGCCCTCGTGTGCTCTAAACTAGATATGGACAAGAACCAGGGTTTGGGTTAATCACTAATCACGTTTATCCAAAGAGAAGCAGCAGCAGCAGTCATTGCTGTTTCAGAGCCTTTGCTTCCAGAAAGAGACCCAGGCTTTGAGATAAGGGCCAGGCTGGGATCAGTGGCCAGACCTCGCAGCAATCCCCTGAGTGTTGTCAATGTGACTGTTTCATCCTCCTACGTCCAACAGGTCCCCGTTGTGGCTATCATCACGACAGGAGGTGGACTAAAGTCAATGACAGGACTATACGGCAGTCTCATGGGACTGAAGAAATTAAATCTCCTGGATTGTGTAACATACATCAGTGGGCTGTCTGGCACCACGTGGTAAGGCCAGCTCATGCAGGAGGCTGGACCAGGCTTTTTGAGGGTGATGTGCCTGCACGGAGCTGCTGTCACAGGGCTGCTGGCAGCTGCCAAGGACGAGTCTGCAACTGGGGGTCATCACCTTCTCCAAAAAATAGTCATTCCTTCTTTTCTTATTTAAAAGCAATTTTTAGGCCCTCTCCTTTTGAAAGTGAGCTTGAAACACTAGGCTGGATAAAAACAGCTGGAATTTTCCTGAGAATGGCCTTCTCAGTTGCAGGCCATTAAACATTGGCTTGACTTGATGCACCAACTTTTGTTTAGAAGTCCTTTTCTGTGCTTTTGAATTCTGTGTTTACAGCAGGTAAATATGCATATGACAATTATACTTATCTAAATGCTTTCTAAGTAAGTTGTTACTGTGGATGTAAGGCTGCCCTTAGCATCAATCTTGATCCTGTTTCCTCTGATGTCACTGGTTCCCAATAACTTCTGAGGCAGGCTCTGCTTTCTAACTGCCCAGTATCTGATGGTCCCGTGTAGTGGGGGTTGGTAGGATAGAGTATGGCATTAAAATAAAGCATACTGACGCCATAAGATTAACACTAAGTGATATAAAAACAGGAGACATCAGCTGATGTGAACTGATTTATGACTCCAGTACACAAGAAAAAAAACTATTAGAATTTTCTACCTATTTCTTCATGTTTCTACCTGGTGATTTTACTGCTTATAGTGCTGCCAATTTTGTTTAAAGAAAAAAAGAAAGATAGAAAGAAAGAAAAGTCAAGAACTTTAATAAGTAAATACCATATTCTTCAAGGCCATCTGTAAAACTGTTGTTGAAAGTTTGGAAAGTTCATTCTGCTGAATGGAGCAGCAGAAATAAAGCATGCACAAACAGCAGTAAATCCCCAAATGTAGACCTCTGTCCCCAAAGACAGAAAATTTGAAGTCTTCTTTTGCTCCTTTTAATTTTTGTTCTCTGTATTATCTTTCTCCAGGACCATGGCCAACTTATACAGAGATGCCTACTGGTCACAGAAGGATCTCGACACACATATTGGTGAAGCCCAGAAACAAGCAACCAAATGCAAGATGGGCTGCTTCTCTATGGATCGCATGAAGTATTACAACAAACAGCTATGTCAGCGGCAAGAAGAAGGATACAGAACATCATTTATTGACCTTTGGGGGCTCATGATTGAATATTTACTAAACGATGGGGTATGATGTATATTTATGTTCTTAGAGAATTGCTTTTATTTACTTATTATGTTTATTTTCAGTGAACATGCAATTCAGAGAACATACCTCCATGTCAACAACTGCTTGGACATTTTTATTTTCTTTGATAGTCTGCCTGGGCAGAAGTGCAAATAAATTTGTGTCAATAAATTAGGTTGTGAATGCTGCCTGATTCACAACCTGGTAGACTCTTACTGGTTTAAATGAAATCAGATGCGATCTCAGGCAGTTTGCCTGAAGTGCACCGAGAGGGTTTGAGATGCAATGTTTCCACCCCCTCTCACATAACATTTTTTCTTCAAAAAACAGAAAGACCCCCATAAACTTTCAGACCAGCGAGAAGCGTTGTGCGACGGCCAGAACCCACTGCCCATCTATGTGTCAGTCTGTGTCCGGGACAGCTACAGCACTCAGGATTTCAAAGGTAAGGACAGTGTTTCAGATCTCGTAGAGCTAAAACTGGCAACATGATTCCTGTGATTTGCTTTACTCTTTTCTGCTTGGTAGCCCTTGGAGACGACAACCCTGGTCTGTTCGCTGTTTTGTGGAAAAATACCACTGCTTCAATGCTATGTTAATACCAGAGCTTTTAGAGATCAGCTGTTTGACTGTTTTGGCATATAGAACAAACTTCCTGCCAGAAAAGCCATTTTGGAGATATTAGCTGGACCATCTAGAATAAGAAAGTACTGAATTTACCTGGGAGTTAAATATTACTTTTTGTCAATGGACATCTATTAAATGCTTCATATTTTAAATTTGAAGAAAGACCGTGTAGTTGTGGTAAAGGTTGGGAAAGAATCTCACCTACACCCAGCTGAATTTTTTCTTTGCTCATTGCTTTGATTATTTTTTTTTCATGTGGCAGAGAAGAAATGCAGATCAAATATTTATGGTTGAGGTGAAAAAATGAATCATTTATGAAAGAAAAGGAAGCTATGGCCTATGGTCTTTCTGCCCCAGACTTTGCTCACACTGCAGTTACATCAGGCAACGGCTCCTCACTTGGGAGAGGACATCTGAGAAAGTCAAGGGCTAGTTCTATCTTCCTTAGTACCATACATAGAGTATAACTGGCCACTTAACAGCAAACTCAGTCCTGCAGAGCTGAGTACCCATCTTTGAACATACCTGTGTTATTCAAGGGTAAGAAATGCATCCTGTTCTGTTAACTGTATTGATAATAGCGGAGGTGTTTCCACGCAGAGGTGACAAATGCAAGAGCAGCACGAAGCCCAGTGCCTGCTGGATTGCTGCAACACATGGGGTGTTTAAGAGCCTTGCTGTGCTCCCTCCCCACAAGCACCCTGTCCCTCTGGCACCACCATCATCACTGGGCAGACTACTCCTGCCTCCCTGTGGCTGAGGAAACCCCATTGCTACCATGTCTGAGCTCAGCTGCCCGGCTCTGCAGGTGGTTGCTTGTATGTAAGGCATTACAAAGACAGCACAGCAAACAGAAGTCAGGCTGGTTTATGTCCTAGCAGCTCTATGTCCAGCTGAGAGCCTGGGAGAGCTCAAAGTGTCCCTTTGTATCTGTATTGCAGAGTGGGTGGAGTTCACCCCCTACGAGGTGGGGCTGCTGAAGTACGGCGCCTTCATCCCTGCAGAGAATTTTGGCAGCGAGTTCTTCATGGGACGGATGTTAAAAAAACTGCCTGAATCCAGGATCTGCTACCTGCAAGGTGATGCATTGCATTGTCCCAGCATTTCTGGGTGTGGCAATGCTGTTAACCAGAGTGTGGACATTTCTTGTCAAACCTACTGACTGCTGCTATGGTATCATCTGCTGACATGACTGTGTATTATCCAAAATCCTGCAGTAAAGATCTCCCATCTTTTTTCAGTTTTTTATCACTATTTTGGTATGCTTAAACTTTTTAAAATTCTTTCTTATAGATGGAATAGAGAAAACCCCTTAATTCTTCCATTCTATTGAATGTTTCCCACTTTTCTACATTTCTAAATCTTCTCTGAATGCACTCCAACTTATCAGTATTTTGACATTGCAGGAAATATGCAGCTGTAGTTCTACTGTGAGGTATAACATCAATCCCACTTAGTGAAACCTATCTACTAAAGATGTAGGCTGGCCAGTATTAAAAATGAGACCAGAAGCGAACGGTCTTTGAATGCCTCTTGTCAATGCCTGAGTTGTACTGATGGGTTGTGTGCAAAGGCAATACAATTGCTTTACCAATAAATTAGACTGGCGTAGTCAGAATCACGGACAAACCAACAGGTGAACACAGAGCAGTGTGAGCTTGGTTTCAGTCACCTCTTCTTACACTAATGCTTCTTATAAGCTCCTCAATTTCAGCACGCAAGCTGTGATATTAAATAGTCAGTAGCCCCAGAGAATATTGTTAAAATACTGGCCCTCAGGTTGTCCCTTTTTACCTGCTCCACTACTGGGAAATTCATTTTCTAAATAGTGTGTATACTGCATTGGTTTCTGTGTCCTAATGTGAAAATTTGGAAGTACAATTGCAGTAGGTTCATCAGAATACATATTTAAATTTCCAACGTCAGATGAAAAGGGGTCATTGTTGGGGCCATGTTTTGTCAGCAAAGCCATCAGTACCCCTGTGGGGAGTCTGAGAGAGACGATCCTGGAGGGAGGAGGGAGCATGCAATGGAGCAGGAGTCCACGGAGTATGTGAGTCCTTAAATGTTAAGTTGTGAGTTTTTCTCTTACAAAGCAAATGGCTGAATAGCCAGTTCTTCCTTTGTGAAATGGTTCAGGGCTCACAAAAGCTGGCAAGACTGTCTGCAGAAAAAGGGAGTCTGGAGTAAGGAAGATAAGGATGGAAAGGATGTTTTTGTCATATATTCATTATCTGGGTTCATATTTTGCTTCTTGAATGAGTGGCTTTTACTCCTTTGACTCTCTCCCACTCTATTCTTTACTGAGCAGCTGAGCCATGCAGTAGATGAGGCACGGAACTGACTGCATCATGAACTGAGGCCACTGAGGTCTACAGGGAAATTTACCAGCCCCAAAGTTTAGAAATATTTCAATTATGGCCATTCCAAAAGAGATGGAAAGAAAAGGAAAAACACAGTTTCTTGTTAAAAACATGTCGTTATGGTCAACAATTCCCTTTACAGGTATGTGGAGCAGTATATTTTCTGTGAACCTATTACAAATCTGGGGACTGTCCCACAGTTCAGAGGACTTCTGGAAGAGATGGACTCAAGACAAAATAGATGAAGTTGGTGAGAAATTTTTAGACCTTTCGTTTATAGTCACTTAAGTCTTCTGGATGCCTTTTGACATCATCCTTTTGTTTGAAACCAGCGTCATAGGATCCTCTTAAAAGAAATCAACTTCCTCTCCTAACAAAAAAGACCAAGAGGAAGGGAGTAATCAGGGAAATGCTGCTGTGATTATTAGACTTCAGAAAATGCTAGTGATTGAAAGGTTCTGTCTTTTTTAAGAGGAAGCTTTACAGAGATCACAGATTTTGGAGGAGATGTTTTGTCATTGCTCATTATCACTCAGCCATATAGAACCAAGTCTTAGTGTCAGAGAGTAAAGTTATTTTTACTGCCTGTGAAGGGAATAAACCAGAATGTCAATTGGCTAATCAATACTTCCTGAATTTTGTTTTTATTACTCAGTACAGTAATTATTGCACTGAATTAATCCTGGCACAAGGGTAAAAGAGGCCCAGAGGATATTTTCTGAAGCAATACAGAAACCACAATTTTATTGCTAAATCATTTAACATGATGGTAGCTCTAATTACAGACATCCTGAAAATAAATGCATCCGTACAATGGTAGAAACTACAAGATCTCTCCTGTTGCGCTGTCAGCCGCCTGGTCTGGCAAGGCAGGTTGTGATTCCAAGAAACCACACCTCGTGCTATTTCTACTTTTCACCTACATATGCTCCCATGTAGTCACCCTGGAAACTACCTGTAGTTTCTAAATATGACTGTATTTCCTGGGATGCTCTCATTCCACTGATTAAGCATGTACTCATGAAGTCGTGGGTGCTTATCGGGTCGAAGCTGTTCACTGTTGCAATAGACCCCGTGGTGCCCTTTTGTTGTCCTTCTGACTGGGTGGGAGCATATGCTTCAGCCCCACATGGTATCTTCCTGTGTGGATACATAACTTCCCTTCTAACTGGATATTCTCTGAATTGCTTAGTTCCCTTAAGGTGTCCCTTTTCTAGGACTAAACACTGCTTCTGATGAGCTGTCTTTAGGCCAGGCCTTAAGACTATCAGCAGAGTTTTGTCCAGCAGCCACTCTTCTGCTCTAGAATAGTTTTTTTTGTGTGTGTGTTTAGTGAGTCATCCCAGAAGAAACTCTGAGATCTCTTACATACTAGGCCAACCAGAAGTGAAAATTAATTAATCGGTCATTCACTAATGCTTCTCTCCTTCTCTAGATGAAGACCCAGTGTTGCCTACAAGGCCCCATGAGCTAAGGACTCGCATGTACACTCCTCCTGGCCCCCTGTCCAGTGCTCTTCGGGGTGCTTTAACTGACCGCTTCTCAGTTGCCCAGCATCACAATTTCATGAGGGGCTATCAGCTGCATGGCAACTACCTTGAGAATGAACACTTCTGTCGATGGAAAGGTAATAGGAACTAAAATGTAAAAGTTATCATATCCAGGTTGTTTGGGGTTGGAATTTTGGAAATAACTCTGTCAGCCATGACAGGGGGAAGAAAAAAATCTTCAAGAAAATATATATATATATTTTTTTTCTGAATGGAGAGAAGAAACTAAGAGTTGTCAGATATTTAAGTCTATTTTCAAATACAAACGTGTTTATGTGGTTTAGCTGGCTTGCTGCCAACAGAACCAAATTTAAGGTAGCAAAGAGAACACAGGAGACATCTTAATTCAACAAGGCTGTGCCTCTAACTTCAGATGTAACTGGAACATCTCAGAAAATATGACCTATGAGAGAAAGCCTGAAAGAAATGGGTTTTTGTAGTCCAAAGGAGAGTGGAACAAGGGAGAAGCATGAATCTGTATGTAAAAAATGACAAGAGTATTTTGTTCTTCATATCAGTAATAGATAAAACATGAAACAATGACTGAAATGAAGCAAGAGAGACTTAGTTTAAATATTAGAAATACTGGCATTTTGAGGTCCCTCCCATGCCTATTTGACATTTCTGTATTGTGGCAATTAAATTAAACCAGGTCTGAGAAATGGTCAGTTCCTCTTTGCATTTTTTTTTCCCATCTAAATATCAACAGATCATTTCTTATTCCAATAAATATTTTCCTTTTAGACACTGTGTTAGACTCACGTCCCAACGAGCTGATGCAAAATTCCAATCACCTGGGCATGATAGATGCTGGATTTTTCATCAATACCAGCAGTCCACCGCTTTTAAGGCCTCAGAGGGAAGTGGATGTCATCATATATTTAAGTTACACTACTGGATCACATACATTGGTGAGGAGGATCTTGTTCCAGTGCGTTGTCTCCTTCTGCTTGCTTGTAACACCTAGAACTGCTAGTTATTTCAGCTGTTCAATTTTTAATTACTGTATTCCCTTCTTCAAATGCTAGAAAAGGTTAGTGATTTGTGCTTCAAGGAAAGGAAAAATGGATCTGCTAAGAGTAGTCTAAATACTCGTTTCAGAAGCTGTAATGTCAGTTGCTCATTTAAATGCACCCCCCTTCAAATGATCTTACCATTAGAGGACAGAGCTTAGAAACACCACTTTCACTGAGGCAAATTTAATTAGCGGCAAAACTACAAAGTCTTGCAGATAAAGAATTTGGGTCGTTATAGTCAGAAACTGAGTTTGGTTAGAAATTTAGTATTTTTAAGCATCTTGGCTTGCTTAGTTGAAAATTCACAGTTTAGCATAGTACTCCAGACTTGCCTCAGTAAAACATTAATCTAAATGAACACTGTGCCATAATGCCTGCACAGACACAGGCGTAACTGCACATTCAAACTTTGTTATCTCCTAGCTTCTGAGCATGTAGTAAGATAACTTAAACATTTTCTTGCTGTGATTTATTTTTTTCTGAATAATTCTATGCAACATTGCTAACACTACATGATTAACACCAAACTTCTACTAATTGCTTCTGCTATTGTGTTTACAGCATGTGATCAGTATTCTGGTTACTATGTGTGGTAGTTATGTGTATAGCAACCCTTGAAAAGAAGGAACCCACCCTGTGGATCTCAGTCACTAAGCCTTAATGATGGATAACAGATTTTGGCCTTTAGGACAGCTAGGCTGAATTCTAATGCTGATTGTATCTGTTGTACTCCAGTCTCTAGATAAGACGTACAAATACTACTCAGAGCAGAAAATTCCATTCCCAAAAATTTCTTTGAGTGATGAAGATAAGAAAAACCTGAAGGAGTGCTACATCTTCCAAGATTCAGATTTGCCAGGATGTCCTATTGTGATTTTTCTTCCTCTTGTGAATGATACTTTCCAAGAGTACAAAGCACCTGGTAAGTTGCAGGTGGTGGCAAAGCTTTAAACAAAAGACAGCACTCCCCACATCCCTGACTCAGATGGAGCCTTATTTCTCTGCTGCTGGCTGTCTTTGCCGGCTAGGTCCATCAGAGAGCACTTCAGCTAGTTAAACTTGCTTTCTCCATGCCAGTTAAAGTTGCTATGTTCCTTCATGTCATCTTTGTGGCCCTAAAAGGATAGACACATTCCTTGTCTTCTGGATGGCATATTGTCATGTGTGAGCGGTGGGGCAGCAAGATCCTGACTTTCAGGCTGAAATCCTGCAATGTCAAGATCAACATTTATCTTTTAGTTGTACAGCGTTAGTCCAGCTGTCATTTTGCTCACTGGGCTGCCGCTGGGGGACTCTCGTTCTTTTTCTGCCCAGGCAATTTTCTTTGTATTCCTCTCCTTTACTGCCAGCTGTTAGGATGCATTTGTTTTGCTCCTCGGTAGCAGGGAGGTAAAATCCAAAATTCTGCTTTTGCTGAATTTGGGAGACAAGAGAAATGCAAATGTACAGATGGATCCAGGTGGCAAGCTGATCGCAGACTGGAATCAGGATTGCAGGAACTTCAAGTTTCTATGTTTCTATTAGTCATTTCTAACTGAGATGTTATTCTGTTAGTAGCAACTCCCTTCCATCATCTGGGGTCTGCAGAGGTCCCAGCTGCTCTGGAGAAGGCCAGCAGTGTGTTGGTGCATTGGCAGTGGCTATTGGAGCACCCTCTGAGGCTGATATCCTTGTCTGAACCATTTTTAATGAAACAGCTCTTCAGTAAGCTATAGATGAACATTAAAATGCTGTCCCCCACTTCTCCCTCCTACCCTCATCACTTCAGGCAACTTAAACTAGTGGTGGCCATACTTAACTGCGTTATTGGCACACTTTAACCCTGTGAATTTTCTCCTGGAGGAATGTCTCCCTTTTTGGGCTGCTGTGGACAGCTTGTCACTGGCTGAGATACACACCACACTGCAGCAGCAACTTCTCTTTTTCTCCAGGTGTCAAGCGCTGTTGCTCAGAGATGGAGGAAGGACAACTTGACCTGACCAGTCGCTCTTCCCCCTACTGCATGTTCTCGGTCAGATATACTGACGAGAATTACCGCCGGCTGCTGAACCTCAGTGAATACAATATCCTGAACAACTCACAGATGATTACGCAGGCCTTGCAAACAGCAATGCAAAGGAGGAGGCAAAACATGTGCTAATCCCCCATCCAACTGCCTGTGCCTTCTTGGAGGAGTTTTTCATGCTCTAGCGCACAAGAGGAACATGGCTTTTTGAATGCTGGCTGTTCATCACTGCAGAATGAAACTACCCCAGGTGGCTCATTGGTTTTTTTTTCATTCTCATGAAGTGGCTTCTTTAGGCAAAGGTATTGCCTGGGAAATCTTTAAATATACTTTGTTCCCTAAAGTAAGGTTGTCTGTAAAGCAGTCTTTACCTAATTTTTTTGTTAGGCTTTTTAAAATAGTCATATTTTGAATGTAATTTATTATACAACATATAAGAAAAACAGTTCCTAACACCAAGGCACTACAGTAATACAACCCAAGTAACACACAGACAGGCCACAAGAAGGGAGTATGAATACAAATGTCTGCTCCCTACCATTTTTCTTCATGGAACACAAAGTGCATCCAAACCTGGAAAATGAAGAAAATCCTGAGACTCAACTGGAATCAGGCATCAGACCTCTGAGCCAACTCTATTTTGCAAGTATTCTGAAGAGCAACCAGAGAGGCTGAAAGTGTAATAGGGACAAGTGAGTGCACACAGCCAGCCCTGTGAATAACATCCATCTCCTGAGGAATGTGAATGCAGCACATGTAGATTGGAAGGAACAACCTAGGAGGAAGAAGAATAGGATTTTTTCTGTATCTTTTTTTCCAGTGAAAGGTATCATTTGTGCACATCAGAATTTACTCTGAATTTATGTCAGTTTTAGTTGTTTGCATTTAAATAAAAAAAGTCAAGATTTTATTTTAAATCTTTCATAATGAAACACACGGGGATTTTTCTCCCAAATGAGTTACCTCTCATATTGAACTTTCTTTCTTAAATGAAGAAGAAAAAAAACATGCTTGAACTGAAAATATTCTACTTCCAATAGAGAATTAAAAAGCAAAAGTGCTCATTTGTTTAGTTCCAGCAAACTGTGCAGACAGGCAGGAGTGAGTTCATAGTTTGCAACAGCTAAGACCGTCTTAAAACAACATGAATGGACCTGACTGTCCGTGGGATCTAGTACAAAAATACCAGTAACATTCATTGTGAGTTTGCCTTTCTAATTTTTCTTTGTATTTCCTTTTATGGGAATTGACTTTTCTGAACTCTTGAAAGTGCCTAGGACGAGTTGTAAAAAGTATAAATCCATAAAAACCATTGCATTCCAGGAGACAGTCATATAGAAAATACACTTTATTTTTAGTAAATTTTGTGTCCTATTGACAATTAGGAAAATCTGGGGAACTGGGGAAGAATAGTCTATTCAGTGAAAAGATCTATCAATCAGACAGGTTAACTAGATGTCATAAACTGTGGCTAAAATAAACCATGAGAAAATGCTTGGGTAAGTTGAAACATTTCATGTTAATATTTTCCATAACACCTTTACTTTGAAACATAAGCTTCTTTTAATAGATCACCTACCTCGTCAGCCCAGGGAACCCAACCTGAAAATAACAAGCTTCCTTTATGATCAAATAACATGTTTGGCTTGGCGTAAAACGACACTTTGAGGATTTGCATTTTGGCAAGAAAAAATGTCACAGTTTCTTTACAAATAGGTTCAAAATTACTTTTCCAATGCTTTTTTTCATTTAGGATATCAAGTAAAATTACAATTTGTGCATCTGTAGTCTGATGTTGCAAGCCTCAAAATCAGAGCATAAATATGAACATATAAAACTCTTGAGTTTTGAACAAATATACACATTCTACTTTTGTTGTTGTTCTATGGCAGTTTCATGGGTCGTAATCTGAAATATGGTGCTATGTGCTCTGCATATAACCCTGGGAACTGCCTCCTTTGAAGCCTGAAATCCCCAGTGTGAAAAAATAATGACAGGTTTTGGCGATAAACTTATGTCACCTCCAGCTCTCAAGAAATGTTATTTACATGCAGAAGTTTTGTGTAAACAATATTGGATAATAAAGGTTTGTTTGCAAAATGAAAATTCTGCCTTGCACCACATATTGAGGCATTTCAACGAAATGCTCCAGGTTCACAGCGTGTTCCTTGTTCCAGGGAAGTAAATCTGTTGTTAGCAAAGAGCTTCACAGTGTCCCAAATACTTATTGGGAGCATTGTGAGCAAAGGAATGTCTCAGAGATGACTGCAGCGGTACAGAGTGAGCCATGGTCACTTCCTCCTGCAAGGGCTGTTTCTGATGTGGGCTGCAAATGTTATTTGTGAAAATGGAGGTGTGATTGTACCTTCCCCACACCAGGGTAGCCTCAGTCTTGTGTCACCTCAGCTGATGTGCTTGCTGCTGGACACCCCAGTGTTTCTGGGACTGTGTAGTGCTGTAGCAGAGGTATCCTTTCCTTCTGATCTCAAAAAGATATGAGCATCACCCCTGCCTTCTCCTACCTGGCATGCCGAATTTTCCAGGGAGCATGTGATGGCACAGTCCAGAGCCAGAGCCTCTGAGCACTTTTTGGCCATGAGCACTATGGGAGTGACGTTTTCAGAGCCCCAGTCCCAGCTAATGACTCAGCTCTCCAAGGAGGTGTCAGAATAGAGCATTGCCTTTAACTATGGCAGAAAATCCTTGGCAACACCAGCATCTTTCAATGACCTAATGAAAAATGCATTTTGTCAAGCTGCATAATTGCAGCTGGCAGGCAGAAGAAACATGCCATGTAGGCAGACACAATCCTTCACAGCACTGTGAAACAACATAGCCTATAGTAAAAATTCATTCTACCAAGATGACTGTGGTGACTGATGATATTAGTATCCATGGGAATGTGCAGTATGGGAACGTGCATGGGAGTTGTATTGGCTAGTAACAATATTTAACAACTAAGCTCAGGAACGCTGAGGATATAGCTAACTTCTTGCTCATAGACAATAATACACCGGGAGAACAGGGAAGCTAAATCATTCATGTCCCCCAGCGATTTTGACCTCCTATGACCTGCTAAAGATACAACAGCCTTTGATGCCCTTTTTAATCCTTTTCCAGTGAGCTGGGAGCCATATTGGTGTTGATAGTATAGGAGTTAGCCCGGTGCTGGCAGAGGCAGGGGCAGGAGTCACACTGCGGTTGCAGGTTTGCAGCTGAGCCCAGGAGCCCTACACAGTTGCTGAGCTTTGCCTCTGGCTGGCAGGGTTCATTGGGTCAGGCACAGGAGCCAGGTTACAGCCCAAGCCAGCTGGAGCTGGAAAGCAGCACAGGAGTATTCACAAGGGTGGAGCTAGGCTAAGGAAAGTCATGGCTTCAGGACTCCTTGTCTAAACAGAAGTAACAATGACAATCCTTGGAAAGGAGGGAAAAAGGATACAGCTTCATGGGGAGAGAACCAGCCCTACTAGAACATGGCTGAGTAGAGACAAAACATCATGTGTGTGTCTGCTCTGCACCTGGATGGCAAGGATAGGTGGTACAGAATCCCTTAAGCTGGCTTTTGCAGCCAGTTTAGTTTGGGAGCAGTAGTATTGTCCCTCTTTTTTGTGTGTGTGTGTTAGCTGTTGTATCCTGTCTGCTTACTCTCCTGCATTAACTGCGTTTAGGCTATGTGCTGGTTTTGCATTCTATCAGGGTCTGGCAAAGTGGAAAGTATAGTGCTCAGATAAAACAGCATCCTTCTCTTACCATTAGGTATAAACCTGCTATTGGCCAGTATTGGGCAGAGTGACTCAAATAGCGTACTTTGAGCCACTGTACACGCAGAGGTGTTTTTTCCTATTTATTTTGCCACCAGATGCAATTTCCTGGCATACGAAAATGGGAGGGGAATAGCTGGGTTTAAGAAATCGGGCAGAGGTGGGGCTCTGAGTCAGTTTATAAAATAGTCACTCACCTGCACATGAGACATTTAAACTGTTGGTGTCTCTGGAAGCTGGGAGATGCGAAATTGCGCTGCCAGAGATAACACTGGGCACGTGTGTGACTGCAGCCACAATGGAACTGGGTGGTGTTTTGTCTCAGGTAAGAAGGGTGCAGTGCCAAACAAGGTGTCTGGGGCCTCAGCTGGGTGTGCTGCACGTCGTGCCCCAACAGAACTTCTTTCTTGACCTGTTGTTGACTATAAGTGACTGCACAGGAAGAAGAAAGTCAGTGCTTCAAGAGCTCATTATGGAAATTAAAAGTGATAGTGAGCCAAGGAAAGGAAGAGATAACTGCTTAGGGAGTTTATTTATGGAAGGAGCATTTTGTATATGTTGGGGTTTTCTTCATCTCAGAAACATGCCGTATGCAACCTTAGAAAGAAGTATTAAGTAGCACCGAGATGTACTTCAAGGTGAAAAACTAATAACAGGGTGTGTTTACTGGAAACAGGTGTGCTGCTTCTTCAGCAGCCAGAGCCAGGAGTGGCCGTCACTGAGGCATGTCACCAGAGCCAGGAGTGGTTGTCATGCCAAGGGTGGATCTCTCTGGGGCAGCCTCCCTGGGCCAAGAGCAGCATGGGCAGTGGCAGAGCACCGCTGCGAGCACCGGCACCTGCTGAGGCTCTGTGGGCAGCGCTGGCCACGGGCTTCCCTTCGTTGCCGTGCAGTTGTTGATTCCTAAGGAGGATTGCTTTTGGGAGACAGGATGACTTTGGCCCTTCTCG
Organism: Alectura lathami; assembly: GCA_013399715.1. Taxonomy (NCBI): domain Eukaryota; kingdom Metazoa; phylum Chordata; class Aves; order Galliformes; family Megapodiidae; genus Alectura; species Alectura lathami. Next base: position 104,285 of record VXAV01007222.1, on the reverse strand, counting down.
TTGCAGGAGCTGATCACTCAGACCAGTCCACTGGAAGGAAGTATGCGGCTGAATCCTGATGGGGAAGAGTGGAGTTCTGCAACAAAGGTACCACAAAGGAGAATTTTAAAAGAAAACTGTAGAAGAGGCTTTTCTGCTGGGTGGAGCCTGGGTGAGAACAGATAGGTTTCAGCGTCTGCTGAGCAGTCTAATTAGGTATCATAACCCATCCAGCTGCCTCCATGAAACAGCTTCCAGCTTATCACTCTGATTGCTTTGCTACGCAGTCTTGCTTCATGTTCACATCCTACTGTTGTTTTCTATCCTTTGCAGATGGGAAATGAATGCCATTTTAATAAGATTAGTAGTTTTTAAAGGATGGGTTTAGCTAAGCTTTCTGCCATATATGTCTTGCCAAAGAACAAGGGCAGATTTACTGCCAGTGTAGGCAATAATAACTTGATGTTGAGCCACTTAGAACCGGCTTTTCAACAGCACATTTTCTGCATTAATCTTCTGTCCTCTGCAAAAAGAAAGGAATCCCAGCTAAGAGTTTTCCAGGAGACTTCAGGCATGTTATGTGAACTCTTTCCTCTTAGAAACCACAGGACCAGATGTGCTTAAATAGACTTTTTTGACCTTTTTCCTCCCTAGTTTACTGCCATTTAATAGTAATTAGGAATGGTGCATTTTTCTGTTTTGAGCTGATCTAGGATGCTGAGCAGCAAGTGTTGTGCTTACAGTTTAGGGAATAATCAATCCTTTCTTTTGTTTGGTTGAATGGAAAACGTGAAGACGAGAAAATACTTTCTAAAATGCAACACTGCAATGCAAGGACCACGGCAGGTTCAGGGCTGTGTACAAACTCTCTCAAGTTTTTTTGGGCAATACCACTCTTCTATCATTATTTGTACCTCTGTGATGTCTAAGCTGAGATTCTCTGTTTATGGTGGGGTATGTCCACATGCCAGGACACATTGTTCAACCCACACTCCCTCTCTGCTGCTTTTAGATTACAACAGGCCAAGAGGGTCACTCCCGGGATTCAGTTCCTGCAACTGCGTTGACCCCTTCCAGGAGAGTGTTTCCTCCCAAGCCAGTCCCTGGCAGAACCAGCCCTTCCTCTCTTCTCTTCCTCCCTCTTGACCACGGTCCCTTGCCTGGCATCCCTCACTGCCTGGCTCCCTGAGGGGCTCAGCGTTCCCCCAGTGCAGTCATGACCCACACTTGCCTGCTTCCCAATGGCCAGCCAGCAGCTTTGTCAGAGAGCTTTATATGGCAAGAACAAGGTCAGCAATTCTAATAAAGCTGCAAACAGAAGGCTTTAAAGTAAAAAAAATGACTATGCAGGAAAATTCAGACAATACAGGATTTATTCTTAAATAGCTGCTTCCAATTTCCTTCACCTCTGCTCTGTCCTCACTGAAATTTTTGAGCATCAAGGGCTGGCACAATGCCTTCACCATTATGTAATTACTGTACATTTTGACCCTATACTGCACTTTTTCTACCTATACCTCCCTCATTTCTATCCCTTTAGAATTAAGTTTTAGGCACAAATGCAAGTGGATGGTCTTATCCAGAGCTGCTCTTTGGATTCTGAGCTGTGGTTTGACAGCTTTGATATGTACACTCGGCCACCAATGCTGTTCACTCTTCCCAGGACTGGGTGCTTTGGTTATGTGAAGGCTACCTTTACCTTGTCCTTCATTTGCCTACTTGCTAACTGCCCGCAGTATGGGCAACATATATTTTTTAGCCCCAGATGAAGCTGAGGTAAACTTGATGAAAGACACCACATGGGCACATATTCCACTGGATCTATAAATGCTGAGGCAGTACTAGGAGTACTGTATGTTTAAAAGAGCAGGAACATGAGAAAATCGTATTCTATAGCCCAATAGTCTGAACACGTGTAATGGCTGGATGGGAGAAATTAGAAATTCAAGAAGTAACTCCTCTCACTTACTGAGTCTGAATCCTACCACTTTGCAAAGCTGGATTTTAGTTTGAAACCAAAGGAATTCACCATAATTACATATATCTGCATTTAATCTGTAACAGTAGAGAAGCCTTTCAGTATAGTACATGATTTGGATATTAGTAGGAAATCAAAGGTATCGGCCACTTCTTAATTACATAGCAAATTTCAACTAAACTGTTCTTGATTTGTGTATTTCTCTCACATGATCATTTCCAACTCCTAACTATGCTATTTTCCTTCCCATTTCTTTCCAAACTTTTGTGTGTGGTTTTATTTTTTTCTTGCAGGTAGAATCATCTCTTTGTTACTTACTGACTGTAAGAGTCATAAGAGCAAGAAATATCCACCAGGCAGATGTCTGTAAGTATCTGTAGCACTCTGTACGGTTCCTTTATCCTTCACAGGGCGCTGGCTAGTCCTACTCCATTGAAAAGGGCCTTCTAGATTTCTTCTGTAAATGAAGAAAGACCCCACTGGCATGCGTGTTACAGCAATGCACACAGTGTGTTGCCCTTCTTTGCCCTTCTTTGCATTAGCCCTGTTCTGTGTAGAGGTGACTCTATCAGGTCACAGCCGTGCCTATTGCATGTATTTTCTGGATCCCTGAAAGGAAGAGGGAAAGCAGCTACTGCGGACTGTTGAAAGCAAGAAATGTAGGAAGGTCTCCTGTGTTTTCCTCTGGAGTATATTCATGTAACAAAAGACACAAACTGGCAGTAATAACGGAACAAACACTGAAAATGGAGCAGCCTTATTTCAAATTTAGCTTGTACTGAAATCTTCTGAAGGGTAAATAATCCAAAGTATCACACCCTGATTCCCTCTGTACAGGCTTTCACAGACTAAACCCCCTTAGGTGTTGTTACTTTTTGTAGGCATTGGAATATGTTTCTCACTGACTACACAAATACCTTTTGTCAACACAGTATCTTATTACAGCTTTAACCTTGCAGTTTGTTACTGATTACAACAAATCTGGCACTTGATGCAAATAGCCTACGTCACTAATATCACATCTAATTTTCTTCCAAACTAGCTGACAAAGTCACTATGATGTTGCTGAGTAGCAGCTTTTGTATATTAATAAACCCACAAAGCAATTTAGGTTTTTCAAGGCATGTACTTGTGTCTGCGTTTCTGCAGTGCTAGAGCTCCTCAACAGAAACCTCTCTGCCTGCTTCCTGGATCCCTACTCCACAATGCGGCTCACTGGCTCCACCAGAGCTGTCCCTTTTGCAAAAACTGAAACTGGCTCCCAGAGCTGAAAAATGTACCATAAGTAAACATTCAGTCCACGTGACACTATGGGAGCCACAGACTCTTTTTTTTTTTTTTTTTTATTCTGGGCTAAACTGTCTTGATGACATAGAAGGAGAAAACCCTTTGATTTAATGATTTTAGTGTACCTCTAATTGCATTTATTCAGAGAAGACTCATACCACTCTCCAAGCCTTTTTTCTCCATTCCTATTACCTAAATTGTAACATTCATGATGAACTAATGTAATATCATGTATCATAGCTTGTTTTGAAAACAAACCTTCATATTGTGCAAGTCATTTATTCTTCTAGAGCAAATTCTCACTTTAGATGTGTTTGTGTTTTTTAACATACAGTAAGCCAGACTGATTGCTACGTGAGCCTGTGGCTGCCAACTGCTTCAGCTGACAAATTTCAGACTAAAACCATCCAGAATTGCAAAGATCCAGTCTGGAATGAAACCTTCTACTTCAGAATCCAGAGTCAGGTCAAGGTATTGAACTGGGACTTCCCTGTTAATCATGATAAAGGGAGCAACTGCAAGGTTTCAACCTTTTGCAAATGGGACATATGTAATCCTCCTGAGAGGTGAAGAGATATGCAGAAAGGTGTGAGAATAACACTTATCCTCATGATACTTACCCATGCCATCAAAGACAAGTATATCACGCAGCCAGGGGTAGAATATGACCTTTGAGATGTCTAATTTCTTCTCATGCCTCCTTGTAGGCAGACGTGTGCATGGAGTTCTTTCCCGTCCACCTCCTTCCCTTCCTGCACTCTTCCTTTACTTCCTCTCACTCATCACAGAACTGGAAGAAAAAAGTATCTACTGCTTTAAGTGCTACTTGTCACACCAATGATGTACTTCTCTTCCCAGAACGTGCTGGAGCTGGGGCTCTATGATAAGGATGTTGTTACTCAAGATGATCACCTCTTCACTGTGTACTTTGATATAGCCAAACTTTCCCTGGGAGAGCAAGTCTTCATGCACTTCAAGTGTGATTCACAGGTGAGGTCTGAAATTAGATATAGAACTGGTTGACAGGAACACTTTGTCTTTCTGCCTAAAATGTTATTTGTAATGTCTTTCTTTTTCCTTCTGGTGTATGGGTTGCCCAACCACATAAAAGGGAGTTATTTTTCCACTCTGGCTTGAGAAAGCCTCTTCGCTCCTGCATCTGTAGGCACACTGAAGTTGGTTTATTTGGCCACAGAGGCTAACAAACATGTCTTTGCAAAATTGCCTCTTTCTTGAGCCGGCACCCATGGAGTGCATCCACACCAATAAAAGTCACATGATGCTTTTGTCATCACTTGTTACTTAACCTAGTAATTAAGAATTAATAGCTCTGTGATCAGAACCAAATGTCGAACCAGTCTAGTTGCTAATTATAGGCTGTGCCATGGGTGTTTGAATAAGGTGTCCATTCACGTCACTGAGCTTTGCAACAAGAAATGTTCCTGTTTAGAGTGTTCAGAGAGGCTCTGAAATTTGCGTTTGAAAACTTGGGGCTGATACTGTACAGCCATTTCCTGCATGCTCAAGGCCAGGACATACTGCGTAGCAGCTGGGGAGGGTCTGACCCAAAGGCTGGGTGTTGGGTCATTTATCTAATGCCAAGCAGCATGCTAGCACTGCCGCCACCAGTGCTGGAAGTTCTGAGAGATGAGAATTTTCATTGCACATCTCTGTGGAGAATCTTCATGGGCTTTGAACATTTCCCAGGAAGACTAGAAAAACAACAGTGCCGGGCATGAGGACTGAAATAAAACCCTGCTTTTAAGCAGTCTCTTAGATGCGCTGGGCACTTTGTGCATGAAGGGATGTTCTGTGCTGTGAGTAAAACCCCATAGCCTAGGTGGAATGCATGAGGAAGATGAGTAATTTCTGTGGCTGTGTGGGATTGCTGATGCCATGCTCTGCAACCAGGCTGATCCACATGCAAGGCTGCCACATCTGCCTGTGCCACCTGTATATGCAACTTTGCATATCAGCACTTTGAATCCAGTCAGCCCACATGTTATCAATGGGAGTGGTACTGTCTGATAGCACAAAGGCCAATTATGTGTTTAGGAAATCTCTGCTGCTGGTAGTTCGTCTGCCACTGCAGTGGACCTTTCTGGAGCCTGTTTAGCGCTCTTTAGCCAGAGCGTGAACTGCCCACACCTTGGCCAGTCCAGTAGCTGCACTTGTGGGCATCACACTTGTCAGGCAGGCTCCTTTCTCCAGGGACACTATAGCAACGAAATATCAGGATTGAGTAATTGGAGGTTAACAGACGAAGAGACGCAGCCCATCTCCCCGCGTGTTCAGCTAGTGTCTCTCCTTTTCCACTTCCTTCCTAGTCTCTTGTGCATCTGTCATGCTCCATCCAGTTGACCTTAACTACATACATCCGAACTACTTTGCATTTTGTTATCTCTTAATGCCTTTTTTGAACCTTTATTTGCAAAACACCAGAGAAGTAGTGTGTGGACTTCCACTAGCCCTTGAAGTAAATAGAAATGTTCTGCTGGAAATAATCCAGCTCATTACTCTCTAGTTGACTATGGGTGCCATATCTGAGCCTTTCATTACTGCACTCACACAGCTACAGTATCTACAATTCATGATCTTCAGGCCTTCTTAACTTTTTTTTTTTTTTTTAACCTATATTAGTAACTTCAATGCAATAAGTACTCTTGTCCTCTCTAAGCAAAAAAGTAGCCTACAGTATGATCTTGCTTCTCTATTCAACATCACTTCTGTCCCCTCTTGTGTTTTTCTCTCTCTGGAGCTTTCTTCTGCCAAGGAATTATGCTCTGCTCCACTGCCCACAGAGGCCTTAATGCTAGGTTTACCTCTGCCCGAGTGCCTTCAGCATGCTGCCAGACAAAGTGGTTGTCCTCTTCCACAGCTGCTTTGCATGCTGTTATTTTTCCTCCTCACCCAGGAAGGTTTGTTTGCCTGCTGCCATCAGCATCCCATCATTCTCTTTGGCAAACTCAGTACGAGTCAGCGTCTCCACCATGGCCTGTTGTGCTATGGTTCTCCCAGAAGCAGGCAAGCTCACCATTTTCTTGGTCAAAAATGTCTCTGACAGGCTTCCAGAATCATCCTATATATATAAAGGATCCTGAGGCTCAAGACAGACAGGTTAGAGGTGGCAGGTTTTCAATGCGTATTCAATGCACAGCTGGTCATGAATGATGTGTGTATCTACATTATAAGAATGAAAACTTGTATAATGAAAACTGCTGGTAGACTAGTGTCAAATACTTTTTCCTTTTTTTTTTTTTTNTCTTTTTTTTTTTTCTTTTTTTTTTTTTTTTTTTTTTTCCAGAGAAAAGAAGAGCTAGAGGTGGGATTTGCATTGGATAATATGTGAGTAAATATTAAATGCAACACAGTCCGCAGCAAAAGGAAACACAATTCAGAAGCATGAAATAATCTAGCATAATTGCCCAGAGTGCATCATTCTTTGGTGATGCCGATGACTCATGTGTTTTCCTGTGGAATCTGTGGCATGAGCTGATGGTGCATGCCAGGATGACCTTCCATGAGCTTCTGGTAGGCAGGGAAAATACCCTAAAATCTTTTCTTTGCCTACAACGCTGAATATTACTTAAGGCCAGAATACTGGGACTGCTGTTCTGCTATGCACCTGTCTTTGAGGTTCGCAGAGGAATTTGCTCCTCTTCAACATGGAATAGTTACTTGATCTAGAGCC
>VXAV01007222.1:71503-97247 GCA_013399715.1 Alectura lathami | reverse complement strand
TTTTTTTGTCCTTGAACAAACCGCATTCTTAAAAACAGGATTCAGTGAAACCATCTGCAGTCTCAGCTCGGGGCTTAGTATGAAGTTACTGCACAGTTTAGCCCTGCAGTACCTTTTTTTGCTCAGCCCTAGGACTGGACTAGCCAGTATGGTAATAACTGTGCCTTGACAGTGCAATGAAGAAACTTGTGCCACAAGTCTCCTGTATTTTTTTCTTTCAGCTCCAATACCCAGCTAAAAATAAGCAAGAAGAAAATGAGGAGAGAGGTGTGCCTCATGAATTATACTGTAATTACACTGAGTTATTAAAAATATATTTTTCTTTCTGTTTACTAGTTCAGGCCCTCCTGAAACCATCATTACTAATGGAGTGCTAGTGGTAAGTGTTCTGTTTTGTCATCTTTCTTGTCCTGTTGCCACCCTTGTTTCACTTTACTCGCAATCATCAGGCCAACATACCCCTTGACTTTTCAAAGCTAGTACTGATGCACTGGGATTTCCCTCATCATCATCTGTCTCATAGTACATGCCCTTACCTTCTCCCTTCTGCAAGCCCTGGTCCTCCATGCCACCACTGCCAGCCTTGCCCTGGCTTGTGTCTAGCTTCTCAGAGAATCCTGTTCCAGCCAGCCTCTGAAATCAGGGTGGTGGTTTAGAGATAAATTTTTCACTGGGACACAGTGCACTGCCTATTTAGTGTTTTTATCATCAGCAGCAGGGGCTTAGAACGGGAAACAATCTCAATCAGGAAAATTCCCCATCCATGAGGTGTTTTATTTATTTACAGTCTCGCAAAATCTGCTGCTTGGAAGTTCAGGTTGTTGAAAAGAAGAAGAAAAAAGCGAGGAAATCTTTATCAAGTGAGGTTACTTCTCTGTCATCTGTTTTTAAATCATGACTTGCTAATATTATGAAGGCAATTGGCTTAATGTAAGATTGAAAAGCCAAAAGCAACAAACCAAAACATGAGAGTAGCCTTGTGGTCCACTTTGTAAGGACTTTTGTTTCCAATTTTGATGACAGAACCACTGTGTCTGCTTCTGTGTTCTTCCTTAGAGAAAGAATTCTCCTTCAAAGTGCAAGGCTCGTATGAGGGCACCCAAGATATTACACTGGGATCTGACCTGGTCTTCGGCTCTCCCTACCCTGCCAAATTCCACTATGCCAAATACAAGCAGCCAACACTGGATGTTACGCTACCAGGAAAGAAACCACCTCCCTCCTATGTATGTTATTACTGGACTTCATAAAGCACAGTAGTGGCATGTAGAATAACATGCACCATAAATAGCAGCATTAATTTGCATCTGTGGAAAGAGAGTAACATTCCGTCGTATTAAATTTTCAGCACTCCTATTTGTGTGGTACAAACTCAGGCTCTCCAAACATGGAACTTCACTCCCTTCCAAGTGGAAAAAACACAATCTTAGCAGAGGTAAGTGCCTGTTCGTTTGTCAGGGATGTTGACAAACCTGAGTATGGGAGTTTATATCCTCAATGAACTGTACAGGCCACTGGAGGCCCATATGCAGAGGTCATATCCAGCTCTCCCCTGTCCTTGGCAATGCATCTGACTGTCATTAAGAAGACCGGTCCCACTGCGGGACAGCCTGGTGACTCTGCATGGGATCATAAGACCCACCCTCATTGCAGTGGTGTGGGTTAATGGGAATGGGGCAAGCAAGGTCTGCAGAGCAAAGGCTTCAGCTTCTGCATGATGAGGCTGGGAGCTCCTGACCCATTTAGTCATTTTGAAACATTCTGATGATTACCAGGATACTTTCTGATGAAGAAAGCATGCAAACCAAAAATGCCACAATTAAATACTGGTGGATTGCTAGGTATTAAGGCTAGGTTGTATCATCTTCTTTTTGAATGGACGTGGAAATACCAGGGACATTGTTACTCCATTCTCACCTTACTTCATACTCAATTTTCATGCTCTGTTTTTTCTCTTATCACACATATATGTGGCATCTGAACTGAGGTGGCACCAATCTCTTGTTGATGCTGACTGTGCTTCGCAAAGCAATTTTAAACCCATGCTTAGGGAAAATCTCTGCAGAATCAAAGGATCACAGCTTTTGTAGGGTGTAAGCAACAGAAAAGGAGGAACAAATGCTGCTGTGCAAAATAGTAGTGTGGCTTTAGCTGGGCCATCTCTCTCATGATAGCCCGGGAGAGAGGTAATGTTGGTACTGAGGTGTAATACGCAAATTATCATTATTTTCCTCTTTAAGCAGCAGTTGTCCTCAGATGTTGTATTCACAGGAAAACATTAGGAGTTGCTGAACATCTTCCCTGACAATAAACCATTCTGAACAATTCATGTACACAGCTGAATTATTCAGAGCTACCTATTTATATTTGCCTTGCTAGGATGGCACAAGATTAAGGTCTTCCTGAGGCTGCAGGGAGGAGTGCTGAAGGAGGTTATTATGCTTATACTGTTTCCCTTCTTGCTTTCTAGGATAAAGGATTTGATTTACATGCAAAGGCAGAAGACTGGTAAGAGACTATAGAGAGCAGACTTCTCAGAAATTACCTGCAGGAATGTCTTTCCTTATTTTTTTTTTTTTAATGTTATTATTTTATTGCTATGTTAATAACTGCTAAGAAATGTAGCAGTTCCTTTTTCCATCACTTTCGTGCAACATTGAGTACCTGTTTGGGAATGTAAGAAAGCATCTTCCTGTAAATGCAGTACTTTGTGGATTTAGTAGTTTTATTTGTACCAGAACTTATGAGCTTGTCTACTAAAATAAGATGGATTTATTTTCCTGATCTCTGCTCTAGCCCAGACCACCTTGATGTGCGTTTAGGGTTTGACCTGTGCATGCAGGAGCAAGACTTTCTACACAAAAGGCAGAAGTATGTTGCTGCTGCTCTGAAGAAGGTCCTGCAGCTGGAAAAGGATCTGCTGGACCATGAGGTCTGTAGGGTAAACATTCAAAACATCTAATGAGTGCCCACCAGGGAACACATAATCTGATACGAAATATTCACTATTTCTGTGGCTTGTGTAGCTCAGAGTCACCAATATTCAAAACCGAGTGGCATTTCTTTACTCTTTTCACCAGCAGCTGCTGTTGTCTAAACCTTCCCCACTGCTTTCTCTAAGACTTTTGTTTTGTTTTGTTTTTTGTTTTGTTTTTCCCCCATGAGACCTACTCTGACTAAGTCCCAAAATCTGCACTCCCCTCTCGTGTTTACTCCTCGCTGTCACGGCAGCAGAGGGTCCCATATACTGCACCTTATTTTGGTGCACTCTGATTCTCTTCTTCATCTGTCATGTCTCCATCCCAGTCCAGGTGTATTGCTTTATTTTTTATTTTTTTCCAGTGCTGTTTTCCTCAATGTTGAGTTGGGATTTCTAGCTTTGCCTTAAAATTTCCACTAATCTATGCCTTCCTGTCTTCCTGTGTTATTGTCAAGAACAGAAAATTGACCCAGTTCCTCTGTGCTCTGTTTCCTCCTTGTTCTTATTTGCTCGATTTTCTCATATGATTTCACTTGCTGTTCATCTCTGCTCCTTTCAAGTGTCTCTATAGTTCAGCTCTGTGAAGATCCTTTTTTCTTTTTGCTACCTTGCCCTTCCTTGTATAATTCCTCCTCAGCTGTCACCCATTTTCCTTCCCAGTTAATTTTTTTTGCTGTCTTTCGTCACCTTTAGAGTTCTGTACACTTCCAGTAGTGCCCCGTATCTCTAATCTCACCCTGTCATTTGTGTCACTTGCAGATGTTATCTTGAGTTTGACTCTTTTCCTGCTCCACCTTTATTGCAAGCCAAGCTAGATACTCCTTGCACAGAAGTTGCATCTCCCACAGTCTTTATCCTATCTTTGTCATCCTTGCTGACAATCCTCTCTTTGATCTGTGAGATTTCTTTTCGGTTCCCACCTTTACTACTAATGCTTTCTCCCTTACTGTCATGCTGCTCCCAGCCCAGATGCAGGCCGCAGCCTGATGCCAGCCCTTTCTGTTCCTGTGTTGCTCAGACCCCCGTGGTGGCCATCATGACTACAGGAGGAGGGATGAGGTCTTTGACAGCGCTGTATGGCAGTCTGCGGGGGCTCAAGAAGCTCAATGTCCTGGACTGTGCCACATACCTGACTGGCTTATCTGGTACAACTTGGTAAGTAGCACTGGGCAGCGCCTCATGGCTTTCCTCCTCAAGACACTGATGCGCCAAGGCAGGCTAGGGCTGACAGCAGTAGTCCACTTACGATACCTTCTCAGTTGTCCTTTTTTTTTTTTTTATCTTCTTGCAATAACAAACTAAAGTCTTTTCATGGGGAAAAGTCATGTAATTTGCAACAGCATGAAAATGAATGTTTTTCTGAAAACAATGGGACATTGCTATTCAATTCGACAGGGATACTGATCATGACTTTTAAAAGAGAACGCGATAATATGTTGGGGAGAACACAAATTAAGTGTGGAAGCCTTTGCTTAATTTTAAATCAAGAACTTAAAATAGAGCCATGAAATGTTCTCTAGCTTAATTCAAACCTTTTCTTTTTTTCCTTTTCAATACATATTTCCTCTTCCTAGGACCATGTCTAACCTGTACAGAGATGCTGACTGGTCACAAAAGGATCTCGATAAGCAAATAAGCGAGGCTCGAAAACATATGACAAAATGTAAAATAAATTCCCTTTCCATGGAGTATTTGAAGTATTACAAAAAGCAGCTGTGTCAACGGAAAAGAGAGGGCCGCAAAACATCTTTTATAGATCTCTGGGGGCTTGTCCTGGAATCTTTGTTGCATGATGGGGTACAGTATGTCATAAAGCAGAGTTTACAGTGACTAACAATTTTCTAAAAATTAATTTTTGTAGATGATATTTTCATGTTTATTCTGAGGATGGTCATTTGTTATGAGGCTGTGTGTATGCAAGCATATAGCCACTTTCAAAGTGTTTGGTGGCAGTCTGTAAGATATCTTTCTGTGGTGGAAAACTGCATTTTTGCTTGTGAAATTTTGAATACCTTTTTCCAAGAGAATGACAAAATTAGCATTTTGTAAAACTACGATAATTTATATGAAGGTTTGCTGGCAAATTCTGCAGATATTTTGTTTAGAAATAGCAAAATTAAAGACTTGAAATATGTTTGAGAAGTCTTACATAAAATTGCAGCATAACATATCGAGATGGTTTTAACCAAGAGTTTTGCTTTCTGCTCTTAAATACTTTCTTCCATTTTCATCCTAATGGTCATCAACCTGGTGTCCCGGGGCTTGCAGATATTTCAGTAGCAGAGATCACACAGGAATTTTGGAAAATATGAAGCATCTCAGAATTTAACTCTAGCATGTGTTTTATATTAGAAGCAGGACTTTTACTGTCCTACAAGTTTAGAGCCAGAAAAAAACATTCCTCTGCTATTTTTTGTGTCAATATAACCACATTTCTGGGGTCACAGAAAGACAACCATAAACTCTCCGATCAGCAACGAGCCATTGATCATGGTCAGAACCCATTGCCCATCTATACTGCAGTCAATGTCAAGAACAACTACAGCACTCTGGATTTCAAAGGTGATTACGAGATTTCTGAGAGTCATTTGTCTTTATATTTAAACTGGTCAATCAGGCGACAATCTCTTTAGATAGTCTAAAAAAAGCCTTCTCCACTAAAGACCAGAACCTCAGCTGATATATATTGGCATAATGTCCTTGTGGTCAGGCAGAAGTTTGACCTTCTACAAAGCAGACTCAAAAATATTCAAAATACTTTTCGCGTTTGCTGGTTTTCATTTGTATCATGCTCATAACTCTTTGCTGTTTGTCTGAAATATTAGACTGAACTGTAGAAATTATTTTTGTTTTTACCTCCTTTCGTTTGCATGGTAGCAACATTTTTATCCACAGATAAGGGGCTGTAGTATAATACTGTTTTCTTCTTTGTGTTGCTTTTCACAGAATGGGTGGAGTTCACACCTTATGAGGTGGGATTGCAAAAATATGGAGTTTTTGTTCGGTCTGAGGATTTTGGCAGCGAGTTCTTCATGGGTCGGTTAATGAAGAAGCTCCCTGAATCCCGAATCTGCTTCTTAGAAGGTAAGCTATTATCATGACAACATCTGAACCTTCATTGTTCTTCAGTTGTGAGTTATGTAAACTAAGCACTAATATAGAATGGGTGCATAACAGGCTGGAGGGAATAAATGCCTCATCTCTGAATTAATGCTTAGCATAGCAGATGAAGTTTATCAACAACAGAATCCAGGTCCCTGCAGACTGATGGCTCATGCCACTCCATAAACATGACCTCCAGAGCTGCTCCAAGCATGCTGCCTCTTGCCTATCTCACAAGTAGAAAGTAATTTGTGTGCCTACGTGTGTGTTCATACAGGTTCTCCTTTGTGCTAGGGGGTGTTTGAGTATGCCAGGTCCCACCCACTCCAGACAGCCTGCTTCAGCCATACATTCAATGGCTTGAATGCAGCCCTCTCTTTGACTGGACATGACTTAGAGGGAAAAACTGCACTGTTTTAGCTTAATGCATATATTTGCACTTCCTGAACAACAACAACAAAAAAAAAAAACAGTGAGGAATTGTGCCTAACAGAATAATCAGAGAAATATTTTCTAGTTATGGAAGCTTGAATGAAAAATTCTAAGATCAAATTGCAGGTAGCCCATTACCAGTGTAATTCCCCATCTAATCTCTCATACTGCAAGTTTTCATCCTATCTTTTTATACAAGGTTTGTGATACTTTTTTTTAAACCTAAGCTCATGAAAATCGTACCATTCATTAAAATGAAATACGTCCATTAAGACAAAAACTGGATACCAAAATAAGGCTTAAAATCAGCAACCAAATTAAAATGGCACATCATCCATTTAAAACAAACAAAAGAAAAGCATAAACTTTGTGAATTTTATCTCATGGTAACAGTTTTGAGATTCATGATGTGTGAACACTTGAGTTAGAAAACTTTTTTTTCCTTTGCAGGCATATGGAGTAGTTTATTTTCACTGAATGTGTTGTACATCTGGAATTTGTCCCATTCATCAGAGGATTTCTGGCACAGGTGGACCCAGGACAAAATGGATGATATAGGTTAGTTATCATACTTCTCCCTTCCTGTGTATTTATTATTAGATTTAATGTCAGGCAACCTGTCACACCCATCTGCTATGTGAAATAGGCGCTTTATATTTGGCACTTTTAAGTGTTTCTTCAAAGGCCACCTTGCCTTTCAAGAAGGAATCAGTTTCAAAGTCTCATGCTGTAGAGCACGATCTGTTAATGAAATAATCTCCAGTCCTGTGACCTATGTGCTCATCGAGGGCCGAACAGAAGTGTAAAATGTTCAGGATTAATAAGATTGGTCTGTAGACAATTAATAATGCAAAAAGGTTTTGGCTGTCTCAGACAGGAGCGATAGTAATACAAACAAGTACAACGGTTGCTCTTTTCCAAAGCCTGCCTTCAGTCTATTCCACAAGTATGTTTGTGTCTGGGGCAGATTCCTATTGCTGCTTGCTGCTGGGTCTGTTTCCTATCCAAATGTGGACTGTATAAGGAAGTGACATTTGGCTGATGAGAGTAGAATTCCATTTTCTTTGTCCCTTACGCTCATTGAGTCTTTTCATCCCAGGCTTTTGAAGTCAGTAACCCCATGATTTTTATTATTTATTTTTAATATTTTGGGGGATTACCTTGCTGGAGGCAGGTAAAATTTAGAGAGTTTCTCACTGTGCAGAGGAAGAACCTCTTCTCCCGCTGAAGCCCCATGAGCTGAAGACACGCCTTCTCACCCCCGCCGGCCCCCTCGGCAGTGCCATCCGTGGTGCCCTCACCGACCGCTTCTCCGTCGCCCAGGAGCACAACTTCCTGAAGGGCCTGCAGATGCACAACGACTACCTGGAAAACAGGCACTTCTGCAGGTGGAAAGGTAGCAGAGAGCAGAGAAAAGGCAGGGAGGACCTGTGTGCCTGGGAGGCGATTAACAAACAAAACGACAGGGAAACACAGATTTGATATTAAACCCATTCTCCATAGTTAGAGACCGTGTTTGGGCAGAAACACGATTAGATCAGCCAGTTGTGGCCCACTGCAGTGTTGCATGGTGCAGAGCTGAGCTCCATGCCAACAATTTGCCAGCAGCACACACCTCCTGAGGCCAGGCCACCAGGTGCTGATGGTGGTCCTCACATTCTCTGCTTGAAGACACACTTGGTGGTAGCACAATGACACTCCTATCAAGAATGTTGCCAATGAAAGTCCAAAACTGTCTGTATGTGGAACTGGGAAGGCAGAAGAAAAGGGATATCATGAATCCCCCTTCCCAGGAGGCAGTCACCAGTTAGGGCTCTGTGGTTATGGTCTAAGTGCAGAAAACAGTCTAACCAGTTTTGAACTAGTGCACTTACAGCAAGAAATATCTTTCTTTTTAGATACTGTGTTAGATACATTTCCCAACCAGCTGACACAATCGGAAGAATACTTGTCTCTAGTAGACACGGGATTTTTCATCAATACAAGCATCATGCCACTTCTAAAACCAGAGAGAAAGGTGGACATCATCCTGCATTTAAATTACAGTGCAGGATCACAGATACTGGTGAGAGAAATTGAAGAGTGTCTGTATCTTCTTCAACTGCTGCATAGCTGGACATTTTTAACACTTAGGTTCTTTTGATATTTCTTCTACTAGAAGTCCTAACCACTATCACTTTTAGTTTATTACTGCGATGTGGTACTCCTTTTGGAGGCTGCTCATATTCTCATTTGTTTTTCTTGTATGATGTGGCTGTTTTGTGATAAGAATCCAGGGTAAACAAATACCTTCTCTCCAATTCACAATGCTTTCTTATGTGGGGTTTTAGAGCTCTCTCACAGCCAGCTCCGGAAATTCCCCCTTTGTAACTGGGTTGTAAGAAATCCTGAGCCTATCTTCTTCTTTAAGACTTAGTATTGCTCTGTTCATTGATCCAGGCTCTGGACCAGACCTGCAAGTACTGCTCAGAGCAGGGCATCCTATTTCCCAAAGTGGACTTGAGTGAAGAAGAAAGGAAAAACCTGAAGGAGTGTTATCTTTTCGAAGGTGCTGAAACTCCAGGAGCACCAATATTGTTATTTTTCCCACTAATTAATGATACCTTCCAAAAATACAAAGCACCAGGTAAGTAACCAGGCATATTAAAAAAGGTTGATGTAATGGCCAGCCTATTAGAGGAGTACATTTAATACTCCAATTCCTAAACTTTCCTATTGGCTTATTTCAGCACATCAAACCCAAAGCTTTTGCTTAGGGTTACTTTTTTTTTTTTTTTNTTTTTTTTTTTTTTTTTTTTTTTTTTTTTTTTTTAAAAACATGTCAAATTTGCTGCCATGACCATTCCTAAGCTGGTTAGTTTGCAGGTAGCTGATATATTGCATGAGCTATAGGCACAGCTCAGAAATGCAGTGTAAACCCACATAAAAGCAATAATTATCTTTTTTTTCCACTCATCATATGAAGAAGTTCATACTCACCTTAGCCAGGGATTGAGCTGTCCGTTGGAAAAATAATTATTTGTTTAAAAATAACAACAACCCCACCAAGAACAATTTATATTAGGAACTCTCTCTATGGAGAGATATCTCCTTTCCCTGCTCTGTTAAGAGCTTGCTTGCCTGTGACTAGAGTAATTCCCATCTCTTAGCAGTGATTCATCACTCCTTCCTCCTAGGTCAGAAGCGCTCCGAGTCAGAGATGGAGGATGGCAAAGTTGATCTCTATGGACGCTGTTCCCCTTATTCAACATATTCAGTCACGTATACTGAGAAGGCATATGACTGTCTGGTTCAGCTGGGTGAATACAACATCCTGAATAATAAAGACCTCATTATTCAAGCCTTGCACACAGCAGTGGAAAGGAAGAGACAGAAAAAGAAATAATGGCAGATGAGAGGATGCTTTTGTGTCCCCTTGTGCTCCTTCATGTCCCGCTGAGAGACTCAGGCTCCCTTACAATCAACTAGCAGGCTTCAAGGGATTCCTGCTCAAACGCACTAAATGGCATTCTCAGATGAACAAAGAGGTTGAAGAGAAACTTTATTTCCCAAAGAATTTCACTGGAACAATTCATTGCAACTGAGCTATGACAGTGGAGTAGTTCGTTGTATGGAATGGAGTATGGAGAGGCAGGAGGAATAATGTGCTAAGATGGTCAGGAGCATGGTGCTAGTAGCCTTAAAGAGTTTGAACATGTTAAGCATTTCAAGGCAGAACACATTAAAGACGTATTTTATTAACATAACTTGTGCTTTGCGTTTGTGAGGCGGTGGTGAGGGCAGAAGCAGTCAGTCAGGCCTACATTGTAGGCAAGTGTTTAGAGAAAGAGAGGCACATGCCACACAGCATCCTGAGGGCATAGATCAGCCCTGAGGGTGGCTTTGGGCAGAGGCAGAGGAGGCACAGGCCATTGTTATCAGACCAGCCATGAAAGCAAAAAAGTATTGATGAAAGGCTCCACTGCCTGACGGTCAAGATCATCTGTTGGCTTCCTCCCTGCCTCCTTCTGCCAGCTCTGAAAAAGACAAGGGTGCAGACCTACAGAGATCCCTGGCAGTTCTTGGAAGGCTTGCCATGGCAGACACATCCTTCTGCATGGCAAGATGCTGCAGGAGAATCTCTGCCTCCTGGGCTGTAATTCCTCTTGGACTGACTCTGTATTAGACCCAGCACTGATGTGAACGTACGGAGCATAATGTGCCTGTTTGGGCCAAATATGCCATGATGAGAGGCTGCCTAACCTAGGCTTCTGTCACTGCTCCCTGGAGGGAAGACATGGAAGAGCACTTTTCCTGCACCCACAGCAAACATTGTCCAGACCCTCTTGTGTGCCTCTCACTGCCTGATTTGTTCCCTAGGGTTAAGATGGTTATTACTCGTTCATAGGAAATAAACAAATAAAGTAATTAATTAAATAAACAGGAGAGAAACAGCCTCAGGAGATGAAAAAACATGCAAATCTAGATCACGGACTCATGGCAATCTGAGTATGCAAGAATATTTCTTTCCAAAGGCAAAAATAATATTACTTTGATTAAGTTAATTGTAGATAACCCACGCTTTACGAGGAGTGGATAAAATAAAACACAATAATATTTCACAGACCAAATGAGTTATTTTGTGTTTCTCCTGGAGCATTCAGCTTCTCAGTTTCTAGAAAACATTTTCTAGCAGAAGTTTCCTAGAACTCTGTTTTATTAACAAAAGTAATATTGAAAGTAATAATAAAAATAGCAGCAATGGGTGATGTTTACAACAGATGGCAAATGTCTCAAAGTAATTAAAGCCTATCAACATATACATACATCTAGTTTTTTTTTTTATTATTATTCTGTAGTATTTTTAGAAGACCAGTTCGGAAGGTGAAAGTACAACTTCTTAACACAGAGCTCTTTATCTGCCAGATCACCTAATATGAATTATCAGTGACTTTTCAACCAGACAAATTTTGAATCCATAAACATACTAGCGAACAAGTTAATTGTTTGATTGCTTTCCACTCATAGTTTAACTATTCATAATCCATCTTTTCTCTTATGTCACGTACGGCTAATTTTTAATGTGCTTAATTTAAAGGCATGTTGAGTTTCTCAGTGTGTAACAGTACAAATTGCAGCCTGCTAAAAACACCTGTGGTTACAGTTCAATGCTAAAATTCTTTGAGTTGCAGAAGGACTCAGCACTGGGTTTACATGGCAAGGTTTTGGTACTGCAGGGCTGGCCTGAGCAGCTTGCATCCATATTTCAATGCTCATGTGCAGGATTTTGTCTTTACTTTCCAAATGAGCAGCTAGAGATATATGCAGCATGCTTGGCTGAGTCATGTCACTCTGCAGCTTTAAATAGCATCATCAGAGCCTGGAAGAGGGAGTTGGACTCAGTGTTTCTGTAATGACGTACCAGCCAAGGACAAAGCTGTTCTGTGCAACTCCCTGCTTTAAAACACAGGGGAGTAGTGTCAGTGGGTGAGAGGACTGTCATGAAGTGCTATATAGTCATGCTTTTATTTCTGTACTGCTGAAACGCTGTAGCACCAACAGTGTGGTTTTTCCAGGTAAACCCTCAGAAGATACTTTTGTGTATTATGGATGAGTTCAAGCTCCCAGCTCTTCTTTGCTTGGAACTCTGACAGTTGGTTTTCTTGTAGTTAACCTGGGCTGATATTATCATGACCAGTTCACTTTCTTTACCAAGTCAGTGTGAACTTCTCAAGAGGTTGCACAGATGAAATTTCCCTGCAACAAACTACGTGTGCTTCCAGACTCAGCTGTTCACAAATCAGTGGAGAGCTGGGGTATCTCCCACATCATTTTGTGCTTGCCCTTTCTTTTGGGATTCCCAAAAGAAGATGATAGGCTCTTTTAAATGACTATGGTCAAAACAGGAGGTTCAGCAACGAGTAGTAGTTGGCTGCAGTGGATAGGCTCGAAGGCCTTAGGAGAGGTGAGGAAAGACCAAAGCTCTAGAAGTTAAAGCTAAGCCTGGAGGGATAGTCAGGCTGTTTGGATCCTTTCGTCTTTGCAATCCTTGTTTGCAAGTACATAATGATAAGTCTTTAGCAAGACTTTGAGGGACAGTTTTCCAGGGTATGGTTTTGCTTAATGATCCTACCAGCTTGCACTTATTTAAACAGTTTATTTTATTACACTTTACAGAGCTCTCAAATTGTTTAGCTCCAGTTATCTGCTACTAGGCTGTGGAAGAACAAAGTAAAACAATGAACAAAGTTTTGTATCTGGAGTAGATTATTCATCTTATTTCTTCCCATAGACTTATTAAAGCTGGAAGTGCCTTCAGATCATCTTGTTTGACTTGTCAGAGGTCTGGGCTGTTACCTGCCATGCAGTTACTTCAGTGTTACTCCTGATCACTTGTGGCTGACCAAAGTCTCTGTTGAAGGAAAATGACCCCTCTTCTTTTTAAAGATATCAGGAATGATGAAGTCACCACATCTCATGGAATTACATTCTAATGGGTGATTGTCTTCCAGCAAAAAGTGTACAACTTGGCCTCATTTACTTTAGCCAGTTCCTGTTAAATCTTTTTCTAGCAACTCAAAAGCCATTGCATAACTTTTTTTTTTTTCATTAGGGTTGAGCTTATAAAATGTGCCCAGGTCACATCACAGACTTATTTTCATCAAACCAGTAGATTCAGCCCTTCGAGTTCTCACTATAAAAAGTCTTTATTTGTTCCGTACAGCTGTAGCTCTGTTCTTGCACTCCCTGCAACTCTTCATTGTTCCTTTATCAAAAGCAGATTTCAGTACCTTTCCCACTAATGACTTGTTATTCATATATTCTTACACATAAATTACTTTCCTGGTTATATATACAGAATCTGACTGTCCTCATTTGCCAGTAGACACTTCTGCTGAGTTATGTTCAATGAGCTGGTGAATTACTTTTTCCCAAACTGCAGTCTCCTCTTTCATAAGGGGGAATAAATTGTAGCATACATTTGTAATTCCTTTACTCACAACTTCACACTTCAGTGCACCACAATTAACTGTGGTTAACAGGCCTTTTTATCAAGCAGGTCACATTGCTCAGTTTGATCGCCCTGTCCTCAGTATTACACAGCATTCTATCAATCTTTGTTCTACTGCAGATTTGACCAGTCAGGATGTCGTATTAATTTCCAAATCACTCAGACAAGTAAACTCACAAAAATTCCTCAGGAAAAATAAAAAAAACATTTTTCAGTTATGTTTTTCAGTGAGGACTAATTCTGAAATCAGCTAACAAATTCTTAACGTTAGTAATACATAGTTTTTATTTCAATCTTCACAAAATAAAATCTTGTTATCTTTGAGCAAAATATATAGAGTTGCCACATAGAACAAAGCCAGTATCTTCTTATAAAACAAAACTTCTCTTCCACATTTGATGGCTTCCAAGAAGGCAGCTCAGGGCTTACCAAAGCTGCTCATCATCTTAAAGAGAACTTCTGGCAAATGCTAATCCCAGAAAGATTTATTTTCCATGCAGTCACATTGCATCACCAATTTGCTAACCCATGCACCTTCCTGGTGGAACACCCTGTAATTGTTTTGACAATCCTTCACAATCTTACTGCACTCTGGTCACTGAAAGAGAGCTCCACTACCCTGTTCTGCTAGATCAATGCATTCATAGGACTCATTCACTTTGTTTTTGGCAGTATGCTGGCATCACCTGATGTGCATACCTAAGATAATGAAATTAAAGAAGAATTTCTGTGTGTTATTCAAATACAAAAATTTCACAAAGCTTTAAAGAAATATATTTTCAAAAGTGAAAAGATATGCATGGTTAGGTCTGCTTTTATTAAGATCAGCTCCCAACAGCTTCTCTGCCCTTTTATTTCCCAGCTCTGATCTTAAGGTGTTTATCCAACTATATGGCTAGACAAGTCAAATAGGTCCTTACTTGTGCCTTCATGGGAAGAGTTTAAGACATTATTTTTACTCCTGTTCTCCCCAGGTGTCTTTATACACATATATACATACACATATGGAATTTGACTGGGTGGAACTATCTCCTGTCCAGGCAGTACATAGTACTAATTAATGACTGTCCTAAGGCTAACTCATTATACATCATCAATCTTTTTCGGGAAAAACACCCGCTTGTGTGCTGAAGTTTTTGGTGTGTAATTGCTTTATATGCTGAAACTTGTATTTCATATACATATGCATACATTAACATACGCTACATAGAACATATGAAGCATAAATGAGAAGAATGTATGCAACTAGAAACTAACTCTTGACTCAAAATAGGTGTTGCTGTTAACTATTTCAGGGATGATGGTACATTTAGCATGTATAACTGCCAGCCTGTATTCTGAGGAATATCAAGAGGACCAACAGCAGTAATATATGGTAACTGATTCTCATTTAAAAACATCATGCCCACTATTTCGCTGGCACTAGGGAAAACAGTCTACTAGAACCCTGCTACCAGCACACTTGCACTACATTCCAGGCTTCTACATTTCTCCAGTATCCCAAGATTTGAATGAATTCTAGATGGACAGGAGTCATCCTAGGCTACATTTTTAGAACTAATTGGTAAGAATGGACTCTGTTTAGTCTTAATATATGTCATATAATGGCCACATGTCACAAAGCAATTTGTCATGTTTGTTAGTGGAACTTGTTGAGTTTCTTATTTCCCAACACAGAAATGTTTTATTAGCTTTCCTGCTTTGGCTGCATTGTTAGTAACCATTTTGGTATCTGTATGAAGCAAAGACTTCAGAACTTTGATAAAATTGTATTTTATCCTTGTATACATTTCCTTTATATTTACATATATACATATACATATACTTCTTATTGTGAACCGTGCAAATTATTTTCTTTTCTAGACTCTGTAACTTATGATTACTTTGAATTTCCCATGTTCCCATGTGCAGTGTGTTGCTTTGCCACATGCTGCTGCTGCTTTCTTATCACTTCTGAAAGAGGTTAGGCTTTCAGCCAAAATTGTGAAATTAGGATAGCTCGTATCATGCTACTGAGATTTCCTCAACTGCAGCAGGAGCAGATTCTTGTGCCCCTAAGACATCTAATTCTTGTGGCCCACCCTTGCCCTTCCCACTGGTTTGCAGCATGCAGCTGGAATGCTGAGCCTCCAAAGCGATAGGGATTCCTCTTTGTCAATCACACAAGTTTTCTGACAACAGTGTGCCTGAACTTATCATTGTCCTGTATTTGTAGATATGTAAGGAATAACTTGCTTTCCTTTCACCTCTTATCTGTCCAACATGATTTAACTGAGTAGGTTTCAGTCATTACACCATATATCGTCAAAATATTCAAAGCATGTGAGAGTTCCATGCAATAGCTGTTTCGAGAGACTTCCACATGCTTTCCACATGTGGTTCCCCTACATTTACTATAATGGAGATTCAGCAGTGCTTGCCCCTACAAATTTGTCTTTCTTTAATTTGTGTGTTCTTGACCTGACCTAAAAGTCACTCTTGTCTTTGATGTCAGTAAGTTTTAGCACAATATAATTTTGCAATGGCGATTTAAGTTAGCATGTAATAGGATGTACTTACATAGTTGCCTATCTCGATCTCTGGAGCATGTTTCTTTACTCATGCATTTCTGCAACACTTCCTTAAGATGTTTTGCAATTGTTTCTTTAATGTCTTTCCATGTGGAGCTGTTAACATAGTTTGATCTTTGTGATCAGCCCTTTTGTGACCACACTAGATTCCTGCACAGGTTTGTATTTTGTCTAGCATGAACATGTGAAACGATAACTGGACTCCTTTGCCTGCCTGCTCTGAATTCTCCCATACCTGGCTCCACAGCCAAATGCAGAGTCTTCCGGGGCTCCCTGAGAAAAGGCTTTGTTTTGTTAGCAGCTGTGTGGTGTCATGCACATAGCATCACTGAGACCACATCCCACAGGAGGATGGCACAAGGCATGGATAACAGCTTGACCTCAGACGGCAAAAAACACAGGTGGAGTGTCCATGTAACTCCCACCAGAGCCTGGGCATGTTAAATACTGCTTACATCACCTACGAGGTGCCCTGGAAAAGCTGGCATTCCATGCTCTTGGTGACAACACACTGTATATAGGGCAAGTTACACTGCCAAGCACACATCTTCAGATTGCATAATGGGTCACAAGGCTTGAAGTCAACATGGCAATGGGAAAATGGCTTTCACACTTGTGAAGAGATATGAGGGAGAACTTCTGCAGCAGCCGGGCCATTATACCACAAGAAAGACAACTAGGAATTTCAGCACTGCAAGGTGAGCTGCAGCAAGTATACCACCAAACCCCAGGGTTCCTATTCCTCTTTAGCCTGCAGATGGGACAGGAAATACTCCCAGACCTTGGCATCCTTGCCTTGGCTGGGTATGACTTTCCTAAGGATCTCATTTTGTTATATCTTGTATTTTCTCCCAGGTTGTGGTGCTCCCAGGGGCTGACAGCTAGAGGAGGAGGGAGCTGAATCTTTTAGGGCAGAATATCTTGGCTGTTTCTGTCCCTCTCGGTTCATTAGGAAGGACTTCATTCCCTTGCGGTACTACATAAGGTGCGGATTCTGATCTCATAGTGCACTGTCCTATCCTCTTCTGTAATATAAAGAAACTATATAAAAGTTAGAATCTTCATCATACCGAAGCATGAGCCATTGTTATATTGAGAAAAGCTTATGTCTACTTCAGCACTGCCTATATTGCTTTGGGCTGAAACCACAAAGCAATCAGAAAGCTGTCATGCTGGCTTTTACGCTGAGGAAGTAAATGGGTTCCTGCTTAGCAACAGGGAAGGCTTTGAGAAACTGCCAGAATCAGTGGCAAATTTGTCGCTTGCATTGGAGTTCCCTGGTCTAGCCTCTGATTAATTCTCAAACGGCTGTCCTCATCACAAGACATACATATCTCTTCACATAATCAGCAGTGAACACTCTGATGACCAACAGTTTTATGCATAGTTCTTGTAATGTACTTTATCTCCTAGAGTTAACGGAAGTGATCACTGGAAATTTAAAGTTGACAATAACATATAATGTCTCCAAAAAAGGAGGCTCAGAGACATACCCCACCAGCACTCACTGATTTTAATTGGATCCTCACCCAGCACTGAGTCAGTAGCAGGATACCAGTATAATTAACTTACCACAGCTGAAAATGTTTAGAAACTTGTCCTTTCAGGATAAATTGCTTTAGCTGTTCCAACTTCTTTTAGCATATAATGGGAGAATATGGTGACAGTGGAAAGGAGTAAGATCTTACATAGTATAAAGCTTACAAAAAGAAAGGCTAATTTATGGGCTTTATATATTAGCTCAGTTAACAGAGGTATTGCACCCATGTGTATGCACAAGTCTCCTACAAGTCAGATATATTGGAGAAGAGGTTATGTTTTCCATTAGGAAAAAAAAAAAAAAAAGAACAGATTTTCAAGACCAAAGGATTTAGCAAATCTGAATTGCTACCAGTATTTTTCTAGGATGTTAAGTACTTNTTTGTTCCAATAGAAAAAAAAAAAAAAAAAAGAACAGATTTTCAAGACCAAAGGATTTAACAAATCTGAATTGCTGCCAGTATTTTTCTAGGATGTTAAGTACTTTTCAAACTGTTTCTGAAATATTTGTGAGTTTGGGTTTTCTCCAAGTTTGGGGAAGTTAGTATACATATAAAAATAAATGTTTATACCCTATACTCATCAAAAGAAAGTCATACAGAACTTTCCTAAATGCTGAACAATATCCGTGATGGATGGGAACATCCCTTTTTCTAGTATTCTTTTTTCCGAATTGTTTCAGGCTGTTTCACTTTTTCTGTCCTGATGTAATCATATTTGAATTATGGATAAATATATGTATACTTAGGGTGACAAATTTATGTCATTAAATAACGGGTATATAGGTTGCCAAGAACAATGATGTGCATTAGGCAGAGTTCAACAGCTTTGTCAAATTACAGGCTGATTCTGGAGAACAATATTTGACATTGCTGTCATAGAAGTTTCTGTAATCTCTTGATTTCTGACATGAGTTTGAATATTTTTGCTTTTATTCAGAATGACTACAATGTATTAACAATTTTGGCATGCCTGAATCTTCATACTGTGAAGAGTCTGCACCTTCGTGTATTCCAGGAGAGTAGAAGATGGCTGTTTTTAGTGAAGATAATCACCAGAAGCAAAACAGGAGGGCTTTCAGGGAAGCTGGACCCTCCATTTCTTCTGTGTTCAGAAAGTTTGTCATGGAAATCTGAGGGGAAGATGTGCTGAAGCAAAAGGGGCTGATGACATTGCTAGGGCATTATATGAAAGAGCAAATAGAGATGAGACATAGGGGGAAGTCTGTGGGCTGCAGAAGAGCTGGAAAGGATAGGAAAGAGGCTAAAATGTGTTATCAGGAGAATGATTGAGAAAAGTCAAAAGAAAATATTAAAATTGGCCTAGCTCAGTTATTCCAGTCAGGAAAAAGGAAAAAATTATTACACGAAAAAGCCTGAAATTACAGCTACTTTGAAGTAGAGCAATGCTGCCTGCTCCATGTCTGTCTGGAGCTCACCATCTGATGGACAGGCCCCAGGCTGCCATGAGTGTGGGTATCTAAGGGCATGATCCTTCTGCTCCTTGAGCTGCACTAGAGTTGCACTTGAGTTGCACAGCTTGTGCTTAACTAACATCAGATCTGCCCCTGAAATGAGGTGGGGAAGGTATCTGGAAGGCGCAACAGTCCTGAGCCATGTTATTCATGATCGCAGCTGCCTTAGGCTATCCCAGACTGAAATATAGAAAGCAGTTTGTAATCAAGAAAAGAAAATATTGGTATGAGAAGCATTGTGTTTAGGCCTTCTCTGCTACAGTAGTTATCGCAGAACTTCTTCCCTGTTATCGAGAGAATTTATGAGACGATTTTTCATTTACATGCTAATTGAGCTGCCGTCCAAGGTTGTTTTGCAGCTTGGCATTGCGACACTCTGAGTCATATGTTAACCACACAACCTGAGTTCCTCAGCGTCAGGTTCCCTCAGCATCAGTTGCTTTGGAAATGAGTGATTAAAGAGGATACGTTGATTATTCAGGGTGGGATTCATCTCACCCATCTCTCGCCATTCAGGAGCTGTGTGTCAGGTATGACTTGGGCATTTAGGCTTCTCCAGTCAAAGGAGTGAGAAGAATCTAATGTAGATAGGCTTAGTCACTACCTGGCGATGCTGTGCCTGCTTTTTTTTTTTTTTTTTTCTATTCAGAGCATAGGGAACACAGATCATAGAATCATAGAATGGTTTGGGTTGGAAGGGACCTTAAAGATCATCTAGTTCCAGCCCCCCTGCCATGGGCAGGGACACCTCCCACTAGACCAGGTTGCTCAGAGCCCCATCCAGCCTGGCCTTGAACACTGCCAGGGAGGGGGCATCCACAGCCTCTCTGGGCAACCTGTTCCAGTGTCTCACCACCCTCACAGGAAAGAATTTCTTCCTAATATCTAGCCTGTGGCCATTGCCCTTGTCCTGTCACTACATGCCCTTCTAAAGAGTCCCTCCCCAGCTCAACTGTAGGCCTCCTTCAGGTTCAGATAACTAGCTCAGATTATAAACCTAACTTTAGATGACTACATTCAGGTGAGACAGAGTTTATCCTCAGTGTATACCTTGCGGAAAGGTCATGTGGAATGTCCAAATGAATTGTACTTCATAGCAAAAAGAAGTTTGAGCTTTGAACTAGTTTAGGAAATTCAATACCAGCACCAGATTTGAGTCAAAGGTACATTTGTCTTCATCTGACTTGAGCTTAAAGAATGAGTGTTTCATATCAGGAAGGCCTGAGTCAGGAAAGAAGAGTTCGTTAGGCAACAAGCAATCCTTAGTCATGTTCCTACAGGATGCTGGACTTTTTTCCTCTTCTCACTTCCTTTTGTCTTAAAACCAAATGTGCAATCTGACACACGTAAATGAAAACCAGCTCTGAGGCAAAAGCCTCACCCATATTGCTTCCACGTATTGCAGAAACAAGACCTGGAGCCTAATAACCTTTGTGGGGCACAATTACAGAGAAATTGTCACTAATGTTCCAGTCCGTCCATCCAGATACCACAGCTTTTCCGTGCACTTCAATCAGGAGTACACGTAGGCTGTAGTAGAACAAACAGAAAATTTGTGTGTGTGTGTGTGTGTGTGTACATATGTTTTTCTCTAAACTGCTACTGCCATCATTTTTACAGGGGAAAAGCAAAGCAGAAATTTATTTATTTATTTATTTGTTTAGCAGTGTGTTCTCACACTGCGCAAAGCATTAGCCAAGGAACGGGAAAGGTTTTTGACTACTGCTTTGAAAAATATCTGTGCAAGTTCTTGTGACTGTACTTTGTTTATCACTGTATTTGTTTATTTGGTTTTGATTAAGCATTACTTGTTCCATCAGAAATTTTCAATATGATGATGATGAGAAGTTAAGTTCATAGCAAATCTTTCTGTTGAATTATGTGATTTTTTTTTTAATGATTAAGATTACTATATAAAAATATAAAACTATTTGCAGAACATGCAGGCATAAAATTAAACCTAAGAAATCAAATTTTGCGACTAAGGGATATTGCGTGTATTAACTTGTTCTCCTTGTAACACCAGCTTTTCATCTTAATTCCTTTGTGCATATAGGAAGTGCATGCAACAAGACTGATGGAAGTGACTGGGTTTGTGTCTAGTTTCTGTCAGCCCAGGTTCTTGTACAATGCTAATTACAACAGTCAGAATGGCTGTGATTTCATCCTCATGCAGGTCTCTAATAGAAAGCATCATGCTTTGTCATCCCATTAATCTCAGGTCCTTTCATAAGCCCTAATTTTAATCATTTGGGAGGATTTTCAATACAAATGTATGTGTGCCTAATGATGCTTGCATAATGGATCAGAAAATTTAATCACTGAGCTTCCTCTACATGTAGAGCCTCGCTATGTAAAAGGTTCATTAAATGAAGAGGTTTAGTCCATTAAATTCCAATAATCTTCTAGTAATGTCCAGCTGGCTGGTGATTTGAATACAGTTACTCAGAAATGTGAATTTCCCTCAAAACAAAACAAAACCAGCCAACCACCATGTACACAAATCATGATACAGCACCTTTTAGTGGAAAAATACTCCTTCAGAAACACTCCTAATCTTCATAGGTAGACATTTTCTCTGATGATCATTCCCATCTTCCCTGCCTCCTCCACCTCTTCTTCAATTCATGTCCTAAGGAAAGATTGTGGTTTTGGACATTGTCCTTCAGTGTATATCTTCTCTCAACACATTACTGTTTTTTGTGTCTTCCAGAACAGTATTCTTCTCCAGAACTGCATCTCACCTCAGTTCCAAATCACAGGATCACATGCTAAATCTGTTCCTGGTTAGTTCCTCACTGCCCTCCCAGAGGGAGTGAGGAACCTCTGTTGGGCAAAGGAGGGAAAGACTGGAAGTGTGTAATGAGGGGGGAGAAGTGTAAGGAACATGGAAGATAAACGGTGCTTAATTCAAGTGGGTTGAAAGGACAAGTCACTCTAGAAGATCTGTCTATAGATCTCCATCCTCTTCCTAGTAGGTAGCTTGGTAACAGTAATCCACAGCTCACTGTTTGGTGGTCATTTGTGTAAATTTAAAAAAAAAACAGGTGCTATGCAATATATATTGGCAATCAAAAATTCTCCAGGCATTTTCTAATTCAAAGAGTTGTGTCTTGCTGCATTTTGTGGGCTTCTTTCCTGACATCTCACTTCTGGAGGCAGTAGTGCACAGCATTTTTCAGGGTCTTTGCTTGAAGACAGTAGGTCAATGTGCCTTTGAGGATGTTACTATAATCGCTTTTAGATAGTCACTCTAAGGTTACCTCTCACAGGCTAGGAGGTCATCAACCAGATTGTTGCTGTTAGTACATTTCTGCAAGCCCCCATGTGGCAATCCTTTGGTCTCAGCAGGCTCTATTCAGTCACAAGAGCTTCAGATAAATGTTCGACCTTACAACAGACTCACTCTTAGGATAAGTAATGTGGGTGGGAAATTTTCCTGCTTCAGAAATCATGGAGGGGTGGAGCTCTGACTCAAGGTAATAAAGCACCTGTTCAGCAACTTCTGACACTCTTTAGGGCTGTAAATATGTTTCAGAAGACACTGGCAACTATGGAACCTAATACTCAGGTGCCATTTGCAGCACCCGCTTTCAGTGCAGCAGTGGTTTCGATGGCATCAACATCTGTCTTACCTCAGGTAAGTGGAAAATAGAACAAACCTGGCAGAAGACTGTGATAATTTGATTCAGATTTGTTCCAAGAATACAGGCAGCTGAAGTCCACCTAGATCTATGAGACAAAAGTCTTTAAGAAAACAGGGTCATCTTTCCTTGGATATTCGCAGCTGTGAGGACCTGGCATCAATACCTTTCCATACAGCTCAGAAACAGCTGCCACTTTCCTGGCACATTCCTTCTACCCACACCTTGCTGATGAGAATGATGAGGCAGCACAAATTGCCCATCTCGTGTTGCAATTCAACACTGAGATGCTGAAATAAGTGGAAAAAATTGATCTTTACTCTATTTTTCATCCCTTGTCCTCCTTCTCTCAACAGCACCCCAGGAGCAAATCAAGTCCCTTGAATAATGAAGAAAGAAAACGGATGATGCAGGACACAGAGCAGAGCAATGTTGATGCTAAGGTACCAACTTGAACAAACTAATAATATGTGAGACAAAAACAGCATTTTTTGAGAGAGACGGGATTTTTTTTTCTATATTTGGTTGTTATCAGGTTCCTGTTTTCTTAATAAAAGGAACGTTTCATGGAAGAAATTGTCTTTAGGTGAAACATCTGCATTCCATTCATTTTTTTTTCTTCATTCCATTCCTTTATCTATATACACAAAGTCTATTATTTTAATGTTTTCAATCCTTAGAGAAACTCCTTAGGGAAAATGTACTTATTTTGCTGTTAAAATAGCACTGAGTTTGGCCTTCTTTTACTACTGTCCATCTCTGTTGACTTTAATAGAGTTTTAGTCTTGCATGAATGACATGTTGCCAGTGTCAGCAAGTCAGAACACAGCTGTTGGAGATCCTTTGGGTTTTGGTCCACTTTGCTCACTGTGCAACTCATGACAACAAAAGGAGAACAACTCTAGCAACCTTTGCAGGGCCTGTGACAAGAGCTGTGTTTGCACTGAACATGTACTTGCTGTATCAGTGACAAGTTTCCTTTCCCCGCTTGATTAACTTGGAGTTGGCTGAACTCAAAGTAAGACAGGATGGTTCCCAACAAAAGTCTCTCTTGTTAGTAGCATTCTAACTAATACTCCTATACTAATACTATAGGTTTTAATACTAATACTCCTAATACTCCTAATACTCCTATAGGTTTCCTATAGGTGCAAATTAGAGTATAAAAATGGTGTCTAGCTATCACTGGGGTGTGAAATTTGATGTAAATGGCAGAGTAGCATAACCAAAACTGACGTGGCATTGAGTTGTTCAGGATTTGCTGTGTATGTATGAATGCCAAAGCTCAGAAAGGGAATGCACAAAAGCAGGAAAAGCAGCTATTTGTCGGTGCAATGATCCAGTATTGGTAGCATTTCTGTAATAATTTACTGAATTTATACTGATGTTGTGTTTCAGTTTGAAATACCCATGGCTAAAGGCATCCAACCCTATTTTACCAATGTAGTTACATATGTGTAAAGATTGTTAGGATCCAGCACATTTTTGAGTCAACGTAAAGCCATAAATGTATATATATAAAAAAACTATATGCCCCAAAGTCACTGCATATGTGGGATATGGGATCCTTCCTACAGCTTTAATCCATAGTTTTTGCCATAATCTAACTCCAAAAGTTCTTCTTCACTCCCCACAAGTGTTTAACAACAAAGGCATTCTCAGTCACTCTTTATTTGCCTCCTAGCTCTTGAACACATCTTCTCTGTAATAAAGAAGAAAACTGGCATCAAAGGCACATGCATGTGTAAGCTGGCCACTTTCTGCCTGTTAGTGACATTGGGTTTCCTGAGCAGCTTCTAGCTGTTCCCCTGATTTTCATAATCCATAGTTTGCCATCTGTGAGGGGAGGATGACCACATATAGAAGTATCTTAAAGGACAATGTGCTTTTCTTACTGCTCAAATATTTGACCAAGTATTTGCTTGATTTTGAGAGGACTTTGTGTAACTGTGTGAGAAGCTGAATAGTTACCGGCTTGGGTTTAGACAAACATGCCCAGGGGCTGCTGCACGAAGGTTAGCTGTGTTGCCTATCCACAGCGCAAAGCCAAAAATCGCCCCACTGCTAAGTTATCTGGAAAAAGTATCAACTTTATGAGCCCGCTCCTTCAGCTTTTAAAATGGATGAGAACATCTAGAAAGCATCTCTTCAGCTGTTTCTGGGAGTCCTGAGTGGACAGGTTGCCTTCTAGTACCTTGGTCATGAATACAGGAAAGACGGAACACGCTAAAGGAAGATCACAAGCAGCTGTGAATAAGCCAGACCATAATAACAGCAAATCTGGGAAATTTGTCGCTGATTATTGTCTGTTAGTGCATTGTCTTTCTCATACATCTACAGCATAATTTGTTACCTCCAGAAATGGAAAAAATAATTGAAAATTTATCAGATTAACAAAACTGGTCGTTGGTCATCATCTGTAAATGCACTGAAAACATGAACAGTAATGCTGGCAAGAAACTAGCAAGGATAATCAATCTCAGCTCAGGTATTAAGAGTGAGCAGAGAGGATGCCCAAGGTACTTTGCTGGAGGTAGACCAATGAAGAATTAGGAGAATTATAATCACTTTTTCATTTATATAAGTGATATTCATAAAGTGGTGCACGTCCCTTAACGGTTTGCTACAAAATTAGAAAATGCCATGAATTTATTGTCAAGATCCCCATCATCCTTCCACCCAGAAAAACAAACAAACAAACAAACAAACAAAAAGATCTTACCTTTATCAGGAGTCGCAATGAGCCTTTAAGGAAGGCTGCTCAGTCTGCCCATCACCCTGTCTTTGCGGGGATGAGTTCAAAGGTTCAGTGTACACAGATTTATCTGTATCAGAGGGTACTGCAAGAGGATTTGCCCATCTGTGTGCTGTGGATACTCAGATTTTGGTAACATTTTCTTCAGCACAAATATCAGGAATTACTCCTAGCTTAATATGGAATGTTGTGCTGTGATAATTTGTCATTCATGGATGGTTGTTTACATTACCAACTCCCTGAAATAATCCTCTTTT
>VXAV01007222.1:49588-68033 GCA_013399715.1 Alectura lathami | reverse complement strand
TGCTTTCTGTATGGATGCTTAGGTGATTGCACACAAGGGGCTGGTGAAGAAAGTGCATTTTATTGGTTACTGTGTTGTTGCTGTGATGCCAATTAGAAGAAATGGCTTCAGCAGAACCTGGGCTCCTTCAGTGTTCGGTCATCATTAAAACATGCATCCCAAATTTTAAAGCACATTTCCTTTTATTTTTTTCTTTTTATTTTTTTCCAGCAGGAAGAAATATCACCTTACTCCCTGCTCACTGTAAGAATCATAAAGATGAGAAATGCTCATCAGGCAGACTTTTGTAAGTACCAGATTTTTCTTACACATATTATACAGTTCTAAAAATAAAAATAAAAATAAAAAATTCAGCAACAATTCAATAATGCCAGGTTGGGTATTGGTTAAAATTTAAAATTGATTAAAATTTTATGTCAGCAAAGCACAGACATTTATTACTTGTCTGACATGTTGGCTATTTCAGAGGTGTGAAAACATCTTAACACCAGTTTTAATATCCAGGTGCTTATATCATGTATCTATAAAAAATATATAGAATACAGGTCTGAAATCCTTACACATCCATCACTCTGAGCTCTTTGGTGGGATTCCTTAGAGCACATCTCAGAAGTTCTGTGAAGCTGTGTATTGTACATACCCTGACACAATGTCGTGACATCAGCCATATTATTATGGGTGTTTCTGGCTCTGGTCCCACACTGAAAGTTGTATGACAGGGGACTGTAGCACAGTGTATGTTACAGCTCACATGCTGTTCTGAAAATGTGTGGTGTTTGTCCAGCCCTTAGTGGGTGCTCCACTTCTGCGGTGGCTTTTCTCTGCAGAATTTTCTCCTGCCATTTCTATGTGTGCCTCGTAAACTTGGCAGATCACTAATAACCATAGCTTTGCATATCACTTTACCATACTGTTCTTTTTTATTTTGCAGTTCTTTTTTTTTTTTTTTTTTGCTTTTTGGCAATTGTGCTAATGTTCGCTAGCACCACAGCCTCTCCACTGCCCAGCATCTCATATAATGTCTTTCCTCACTCCTTCTTCTTGCTTTTTGTCTTTTTTAGTACAACCTGAGGATCCATCAGAATAAAGAGTCATTTATAATTACTGTTTGCAAAAAGCAAAGTCTATTCATTAGCTGCAGTATTCCAAAATGTGGTAGCTTCAGCGCAGTTACCAAAGCCATCAGAGGAAATGACAGTACACTGCATCTCAAAGACTCCCAGATTATCTTAATACATTTCTTGAAGTTAGAAGCTCAGACAATGTCTGTGATAGTCACAGCTTTTTGAAAGAAGTGGGGTGCTCACGCTGCACCAGGTGGCTCTGCTCCAGGTTACTTTGGCCTGGAAACCCTAGCAGCCTTTGCTTCAGAAGACTCCTTAGGACCAGACTCCTCACTACAGAATAGGCAGACAGAATCCTGATAAAACCTTCAGACAGACTTTGAAGAAGGCTAAGGACTTGACAGGGTGCCTTCTTGTTTTCTCCAAGTGCTGTTTGACTTTCACTAAATGACTCAAGGATAGCAACATTTTAACCACAAATATTTCCACTTGTTTTTAACTTCATCTTCGATGGAACACTATTCTACAAAAAAAATTTATCACCATCTCTTTGTATTTCATTCACTTTGAAGTTTTAAGAATGTGGATGTCACCATTGTCAGTTGTCCATTCAAATGGAGAGAAGTATTTGGTTCGCATGGTCTGTAATAACGGGTTTCAGACTGTAGGAAAAAATATAGGATAGTGAAGAAGGTCAAATAAATTTTTATGCTCTTTCACAAGTGTGAAACTCTGTGCATATCTACAAGACCTTACCTCCATCCATTTGAAATGCTGGTTTAATTTCTTTTAGTATCACCTTTGATCTAGAATGGAAATGGAATGACAATATAAGAACCATGATTCACCAGGTTATGCAAAGAGACTGCAGGAAATAAGTTGACACTGTGTTCTCAGAAAATAATTCTACTGTTGCAACCTTGTCCCATCCTGAGAACAGTGGGATTTCAGAGCAAATCTTGCTTCATGAGATGCAGACATTTAGGGAATTCCCATTATCATTGAAATATGCATCGCTTGAGTAGGAATCAAGATGAGTGAGTTCAGTTTTTAGCTTTATCAACAGACTTCCTATATAAGTTTAGGCAACTCATCTGAACTCTCTGTGCCTCTGCTTCCCTATAAAACACGGATAAAAAATGTTTTCTCACAGATATTTTGTCCATATAGTCTATTTTTATTTGCACTTTTTGAAAGGTGTGATCTCTTACTCTGTGTAGAGGGATCCTAACTTAAGCTGTAAGGTACATCTTAGAAACACTGAAAAATATCTCCAGATTCTTCTGTAAATTACTGATAAACAGGGGTTGGAGGCCAGTAGGTGAAGAAAAGGAGTTCTTTCTCTCTTTTCTGTCAGTAATCCCTCACCTACTGCATGGCTTTGGATTTGTTTCTTAAGCAAAATGAAGCACTATAAGCCAGTTTACAGTTGAACAAGGAAGGTAGAACAATCTTAAATAGACCTTTGCTGATTGAGCAGCAACCTGCCTGTGCTTGCAGAGAAGCTGGAATCTTCCAGGAAAAACTGTATGTGACCATGTAATTAAATTCTTTAGTACAATGCAAATAGATACCTGTTAATTTTCAAGTGCTTGATCTGGAAGTGATACCAATGTCCTTTTAACTTAATGCTTTGTGTTTATAATTTGGAAGTATCTGAAAACTAGAAAATGACAGTTTACCTAGCCTCATCTTCACAATATGATTTTTCTCCTTGGAAAATGGAGTATAAACAGCTGGTACAGGTGCCATCAGGCTGTGAGATACCAGTGGAAGACTGACAATTTTTGTGATTGTCATCTTCCAGGTACCAAATCCAGGAACAAGCCACCTTTCCAACCAAGTGCTGCAGATTCTATGACTTGCTTATTCAGCCAACATGCTGACTTCCTGTCTTCCTAAGTACGCATGGTTACCAGCCTGCTCAAGTTCCTGTTCACCTCTGCTTAAATAAAACATGCTCTTTTTCCTTGATTTTCTCTCAGTTAATTGCAAGTACAGTCATGCCAGGTCCTTAGGCCATTAGAGTTTTTATCATTGTCTTTGACTTGCCAAATCTTTGCTTCAGGGAACACCACTTTCTATGTACTTCCACTGACGTTCCTCACTATCACATGCACACAGCTTGATCCTAGGTGTTTTTTAAACGTGCATCTTGAGATCTGTGGGACGTGTATTTCATAAGCCTGGGAGGGAATCTGGGCTTATGCTGAGATCTGATGCCACGCCTTTGCCTGTAGATAACACATGCCGCTGGATCTGGGCAATGATTGCATCTGTTTACACACAAAGGCAAAACTGAAGCAAAAAAGAAGCACCTCACTCCTCAATGGATTGATTAACTCTTTTCATCTACCTGCTGTCACTCCACCGCTTTTGTGGGTTCCTCCACACTTAGGTAATCCTCGGCTCTGATGTTTGCTTCATACTTCACACAGCTGGTTTCTGGCTTATGTAATCATGCAGATGCTTTTGACAGACCTGAGCTAATTATTTTTCACTCTGTTCCTTGCTGACCTTTATGTCAATACATATAATGGTTTTCATTCAAACACAGATTTCTGGCACTCTGATCTCACTGTGGGCACTGGAGAGGTGCTCAGATTATTTACACTCATCCTGCTGCCCTGCAGGTGCTAAGTGTCATCACCAGGTGCTAATACTCCTATGCAGTTATGCTGGGTAGGTGGTGTGTAGTTCAGGAAACAATGAGGATGAAATTTGTAGGACCTTACCATCTGGTACTTGCTTTCATTGTGATTCCCTTCCTCAGCACAAGGGCTGCAGACAGTCTTAAGTAAAAGAATTTGTTTTTTTGGTTATTGGTGTGTTCACTTGCTCCTCCTCAGCTGGATGTGGGGAGGACAGGGTGGGAACTTCAGGGAGGTTGAAGGCAGCTGTTTAATATGAGTGCCAGAGGCTTTCATGAATCTCATTTCCTGCTGGTTGGGAGGAATGTCTGGCCAGGTCAAGGTGGAGGAGGAAATAATGCATTAGCTCCTTTTCTTGCTGCTAACACTTCCTCCAATAATTTTGTTTGCCAGAAGAATGAGGAGAGAGGAATCATGATGGCTTACATTCTCCAACATTCTCCAACTGATTTCCTTGAGCAAATCAGTTACTGAATGGCCATGCAGAGCTGTACGCATGCTCCAAGCCTGGTCTGCCTTCACCATTGTTAGCATTTACATGTTTTATGGTAGCCCCTATAGCACACAGCTGGATCTACCTCCCCACTCCTGTGGACAGACAGGTAATCAGCGAGGGGCTCTGCCTCATCTGGCTCACTTGAAGCCATAATTTTAGAAGAGGGGAGGAGAACAGAGGTGCTACAAGTGGAAGAAGTTTTCTCTCAGGTTTCTGGGCAATGCTAGTGACACAGACCTGCAGTGATGTTGCTCTCCTTGTTGTAATTTAGTATTTGGAAGAGTGAAGCTCTCTTGGATTCCAGTGGATCTCACATAACCCTGAAGAAAGGGCTCTGTGACAGATAGTTCTTTGAAACCATGATTGCTAATGTGGGTATTGGCTGATACAGCACACCAAGCGCTGATTTTTGCTGCGAGCGATCACGTTTGGGCTCTGTAATGCAGCAAGGGTGAAGAAAAGAGACATCAATTCTGGCCTGTGTAACCAGCCTTATCAGTGCTGAGTGTCTGCGACTCTGCCTGGACTGCAGAGCTGAATTTGAGCTGTGTGCCCTGATGGGAAGTTAGCTGGTGTGATTTCCAGACTGACTGGTGCTTTCCTCCCAGAGACAACATCATCTCTTTTGGGTATTGTCCTACAAGTTTAAGAGGCTGTGGTTAGAGGGGTCCCCACAATGTGACTGTCAGAGCTAAGGTAGATTGGGGTGAAATCTTGTGGGGGCTGAAACTTGACTGTGTTTGTCAGATATATTTTCTAACTCTAAGAATCATGTGCATGTGGAAGCTGGAATAGAGTGTGATGCTGTTAAACGTGTCTAGACCTGGAGGTGAATTTCAGTCTTGCTTCAGATGTGTACTGAAACCATTCTCAGCTTAAGAGGGTACCTGTTTGCCCAAGCTGGGAGGTCAGAACAATCATGCTACTCCCTTTAGCCTTATTCTTGTTTTTGAATCTTCCTTTCATTTTATACTTGGAATGAAGAGAAACCTTGAATATTTTAAAAGATGAACTCATAGCTTTTCCGTTCTCACAGCTTACGGAATTATTTTGTGAAAACTCAAAATGTGTCAGTTCTGGAATGATACCCCCGCAGTCACAGTGTTTGCAAACCAGAGTGGTTATTTTTGCTAAGGAAAATAATAAAATGCAGGCAAATTAGGGAGAATACACCTGGTGCAGGTGACACCCATCGCCCTGCCCCACGAATGCAAGCAGTGCCAGTGGCACAGGGGGTGGAGGTGACTCAGGGAGCAAAGGCCTTGCCCTGTGACTGTGGCAGGTGCTGCACTCCCTGAGTCTGTGCTCCAGGGAGCAAATCCTGCTTTGTCACTTGGCTTAAATGACTACACACAGCGTGTAGGACTCATTCACATGGGGACCCTGTCTGTTACTGGTAAAGGACATCACTGATTAAGCACAGTAGGGTCTATGAGCCTTTGTTATTTCCACAAACAAGCTGCAGAGAGTAATAGTGCTATTACAGATGAGTGTAAAGGATGGAATTCCGTTCGGATCAGCTTTCAGGTGGATGATGGTTGGAGGCAACTTCGTAATATTGTTGCATTGTACTATGTTGGTGAGGGAAAACGATCCTGGAGACGTCATCTGAAGATTGAGAAATAGGAATAGCTCTCCTCCACCTCTTAAAGTGAAATGCAGTAAACTGGGATTCAAGGGAAACTGTCTGTGCAGGTGGAGAGGAACTCACTAGGAGAATGAGACATATATTTGGCATTATGAAGTGCAGTAACAAGATAGATGGCATGTTATAGTTTGCACTCCGTATTATTAAAAGACAGTTTTTTCTGATGTGCTTTGTTTTTCAGTGCTGTAATTTTCTTCTGATAGACATGAATGATTTTAGCAGGTGGTTAGTTTTAGGACTGTATCCTCTCAGTGCAGCAAACAGCTGTTTGTGGTTCTGAATATTGAGATTCGGTTCTGAATATTTATCCTATTTTTGGCTCAAAAACAGAGATGAGAAATAGTCCACCAGCACACAAATGCATCTGAATGAGTAGTTGAAAATGGAAGGAGAATATAAATAAATCTGACAAATGAAGAGACCGTGAGTACATGTGTCTCAGCATCCCCACAGGATGACAGGTTATCAGGGAATGAGGTTGCCACATGAGCTCTGATGTAAGAGCCAGGCATGGCATGAAATTGCTAATAATGCCCAGCAGTAGAGTTGCATGAAAATTAGAGCGTGTAAATGTAATTTCTTTTATTAGCTCCCAGGTAGCAATGAATAAACTGGAAGGTTTTAACTAGCTCTTTTTTTTACACCTTTTGTAAGGATAAGAGGGATCAAAAACGCTGGTTAATCACTTCAAGTTACCCCACATAATGAGGGAAAACATAGGAAATGGCAGGGATTTGTTGGGAAATAACACATCTTCCCATTAGTAGAGGCTGTATATAAACTGTGGCACAAACATGTGTGGCATGGTTCCCTTTCTCCACAGGAACAGGATACACTTTGTTCTACTGGCTCCACCTCACCACATCTTCAAGGTCAAATCTACTCTCAATAGTTACTAATAATTATACGTAATTTGTCTGTGACCCACCAGCCCTGCTATCACACACAATTAGAGCGGCTGAGGTAGGAAGGCACCTCCAGACATTACTTTGTCAAACACCCTGCTCAAAGCAGGGTCAGCTAAAGCTGGCTTCTCAGAGCCATGTTCTGTTGGCTTTGAATATTTCCAAGGATGGAGGGTCTAGAGCCTCTCTAGGCAACCTGTTCCAGTGTTTGACCACCCTCACAGTTTAAAAAACAAACAAACATAAAAAAAGGCCTTTTGTTTAAATGGGGTTTCCTGTATTTTGATTGGTGTCTATTGCTTCTTACATTGTGCACTGCTGAGAAGAGTCTGGCTCCTCACTCCCACTGACCCCATCAGGTGTTTAGATATTTTGGTAAGATCCTGCTGAGCCTTTTCTGTTATAGGCTGAAGTTGTTTCAGCCTCTCAACATACACTAGATGCCCCAAGCCCTGATCTTCTTTGTGGTCTTTTGGTGGGCTCAATCCAGTGTGTTCGTCTCTCTCTTGACCCAGAAATGGACTGAGCACTTCAGATATAGCCTTACCAGTGCAGGGTAAACAGGAAGGATCACCTTCCTCCATCTAATGACAACGCTCCTGTATCCCAGGAGGCTGTTGGCATTGTCTGCCGTAAGTGCACATTGCTGGCGTATGTTCAACTTGGTGTCTGCCAGCACCCCTAGCTCCTTCTGTAGTCTTCTGGTCTTTTGGCCCCCAGCCTGTCCTGGTGCATGAGATTATTCCTATTCATGTGAAGGACATGGCATTTCCCTTGATGAACCTAATGAGGTTCCGGTTGTCTTGGTCTGTCAGCCACTCCTCCCACTTTTGTGCCATCTGCAAAATCCATCCCATCACCCACACTGCTGATGAAGACGTTAAACAATATTGACATCAGTATCAGCCCCTGAGGCAGACATCCAGTGACTGGCCCCAGGCAGACTTTGTGCTGCTGATCACAATTCTTTGAGCATGGCAGCACAGCCAGTTTGCAATCTATTTCACTGCCTGTTTATATCGCCCACACTTCCACAGTTTGTCAAAAAATTGCCAGTAGCTTATTTCAAGGAAATATTTCCGAAAGTAACATTCATACAGAAAAAATAATTTCAGAAAGTACCCTCGTGAAAATGTTTTATTGGAGGAAACACTCCAGCAAATCTCTAAAATCCAGAAGAAAGAGTAACAAAAGAGATTCATAAATGTTGTGGCAGTTCATTCATGCTCATCTTAGACTTTTAGCCTTGTCAATTTTCTCAGTTTTATCGTGAGTCTTATTTTATGCACTGTATGGTTGAAAGGGTAAAGCAACTCCATTCTCATTAGAAAGAAGAAGAGGAAAGAGCTGGCCTTTGCAGATTCAGCAGAAGTATCGAAGTGCTCTTCCTGTACCCTACAATGGCCAAAAATCAAACAGGAGAGAAATTATGATTCAGATCACTGTAGCATTTTTGAAGTATGTCACATCTTAACTGCTTTGGTGATTCTGGGGAAGTGGGACTCATGTTTTCAGAACACTTGACATCGGCAGTGATAAGCGCATTAATGAGAACAGGGAAGACCTAGATGGCCTGAAGCCATGTTCAGATCTAGGCTTTTGCACAGGCTTCCTATTGAGAAACTCCATAGATGTGAGCCAGTGACACCACATATTGGCATGAGTACATCATAGCTTGGCAGGCCACCACGTGGTGCTGTGAGGGGAGCTATCTCAGTGTATCAGACAGGTTGGTAATTACAGCCCTCCTGCATGTTATAAATAGAGTCCTACACCAACAGCTGTCAGTCAGTATGTTACCCTTTTGCTTCAATTATGTAAAAAACTGCAGTGCTCAAGTATTTTCTGTGGAATCAGCTTCAAAGCCAGAAAGGCAACCTACATCCCTGGCGTGCTACTCACCTGGCAGTTTCAAGAAATTCCTTCAGATTCAATGTAAAGAGCTACCTGAGGATCTTCCTGCCATGAGACCATACAGTCTCCCCAGCTTTCTCAGTTGGTTCCTTTACTGGGACTGGTACCGGCTTCTCTAGCTGTTTCCCCATTTCAGCTGAAATTCATTTCTTTGCTTACTGCTAGTACCAGGCTGGCCTGTTTGGTGCTTGTGCTGTCAGAGATCTGGCTGGATGAGTGATGGCCCGCTCTTGCCATGGAGACAATTTATATCCAGTTCCTCTCAGGGTCTGAGGCTTTCTCTCTGCTGTCAGTCCAACCAAGAAGTCTGTGGCTGGGATGTGTGGAGTGTAGGGATTTTTGCTGTTGAGATCTAGCAGACGCTTGAAGATACTCAATTTTTCAAAGGCTAATAGTATGGCCAAATGCAGACAGATTTCGACATGGCAAATTTCTCCTCCTGCCAAATTTTCAGGGAGCTGAAAAAATTATTGATAAGGGACAATGTAAGACTTCTGGCCATACATATTATTGTATTCACAGGCTAGGACTGTATTTAAACATATATATATATATATATGGGATTATGCGTAAGTATTTGAATACTCTGCTTATTAAAATAGTGTTGTGATGAACAATGAATTATTTTTATCTAGCTGTATGAATCCTATCTTCCTGCATTGAGCTACGTATACCAGAAAGGACTGGCCATCTCTTATCCATGTTCAAACTACAGAGCACTTACATGCCTCCATCTTTTGTGTCATGGTTCCACTGCCAGATGTTTTGTGCCTATGTTTCTATAGTAAGCCAATCTGATTGCTACGTGAGCCTCTGGTTGCCAACCTCTTCAGATGAGAAATACCAAACCAAAACCATAAAGAACTGCAGAAATCCTGTGTGGAATGAAACTTTCTACTTCCGGATACAGAGAAAAGTCAAGGTACCAAAAATGGTGATCTCACCTGTATGCAGTTTCTTTCGGTCTAAGCCAAAACAAGATGTCAACTCTTCCAGTGCCATTCTGAGTTTACTTAAAATTCCACTAGCAAGCTGGAGTGAACAATTTTGGCTTTTGCTGGAATCCACTTCCCTCCTAACAGATACTATACATCAGTAATATGAGCCTGACCTCCCTGCAGAAGGCTGACCAGACCAATGACAAAGTGAAAATACAGAGAAATAATGAAGTAATACTATAAAGCAGCACTAGAAGAGAGAAACTTTTCTTTCACCCCGAGACCAGGAAATCAGGGCACATCAAAGCCAGGGAACTACTAAATTCTGATCCAATTAAGATCTTTATCCAGTTTGGTACTGTTAATTGCACTATTCCCAGATACCTATAAACACAGCTGGCTGAAAGTGAAAAGCCCAAGAAGAGCATAAAAAACTGGCCTTGAAAGTTATTAATATGAAGTGACCTATACTGCCCCTGTTGATATGGGACAATGCAGTACTTATGGCTATCTGTATTACTTCCTAAAAGATCATGTTTGGTGGGAATTACTTACAAGCAGAAATGATGACCCAAACGAAATCTCACTTCAGCTTTTATTGGTGAGACTAGAAGCTTCTCCTTATAAAGGAGATTACGCTCAATTTCTTACTTCTCCTTGTGACAGTTTGTCATTAATGCTTTTCCATTTCTTCACTCTAAAGCAGATGCTGAAAGTGGGATAGATGCAGATGTCATATTTCATGAGGACATGCTAATGAATTGTACATTTTCCATTTCTTTTTCCAGAATATTCTGGAAATTACTGTTTCTGATGATGACATCATTCGTGATGATGGTAATGCAATTATTCTTTTTGATGTAGCTAAAATCTCCCTTGGGAAAAGAGTGTTGAAGGCATTCCCCCTGAATCCACAGGTAAGAACCCAGTCAGAAGTTTGACCAGAGGGGAAAGAACATGAATGTCTAGACATACTAAAGATGTGCTGTTTCTTCTGTCTCTTACCATCAGGACCAGCTTCCAATTACCATACAAAAATTTCTTCACATCTTAGAAATTGTACAGTGATGACAAAATTTATAACCTTCTTACATTCCTATTGGTTTCAACTGGCACAGATTCTGGCCAAATGCCCCAGTCCCAATGCAGATGAAATTTAAGGGAAGCTTTGCACTTTTACTAAGCTGAGAAAAAATGACATTTTATCTAATGCTAGCAAAAATTGTAAAAACAATCCAAGGACAAAATATTCCATAATATTTTTCGAAACACTGGGTCTTAGCATGTCCTATTCAAGAAAGGAAGAAGGAGTGAAAAATGAAGGTTTACTAGGGAGACTTGTAAAGATCCTTTGTTCTGCTAGTACAGTTTAGACCTCCTTTTCCTTTGGGAAAAAAAGGCTGCCTCAGTCCTTTAATGCTGACAATAGCAAGCCAGCAACAGAATATTGTTACTTATTAAAGCATAAAGGAAATGTGCTTGCAAAAATGAAGGACAATTTTGCAAACCTCCACATATGCTAGGTGAGATTGTTTCATTTTTTCTTTTTTCTTTCATTTTCAGGAGAGGGAGGAGCTGGAAGTTGAGTTTCTGTTGGAGAACATGTGAGTAAAACTCCATTATTATGGGAGCAGCAGCTCAGAGAGAGATGCATAAATGCAGGGAAATATTTTGTACACCCATTATCACAGCCAGTCTCGTTTTCCAAACTCAATGTGTGCATCAAACAGATCACTGTAAGAAAGGAGAATACCACAGTGTGAAGAATAAGTTCATCATTTTTAATTCTGTAACTTTCTCTTGAAATTACGTTATTCACATAGTTCAGAGTTGATTTCCAGGAGCTGGTGAGTCCACTGCAATAAGTTTATAGATTTACTAGAGTCTATACATTCTCTGGGCAGCTCATGGCTAAGAATAATACTGCTATGCAATTTGGGACATACTGGTGTTATTAAGGCTGTTACAAGCACTTTCCAGGTTCTTTACGACAGTTGAATCATTTCTGCTAGGTAGCTATGCAGTTTCTAGTGAAAATGGAGCATAC
The DNA here is from genome assembly GCA_013399715.1 of Alectura lathami. Taxonomy (NCBI): domain Eukaryota; kingdom Metazoa; phylum Chordata; class Aves; order Galliformes; family Megapodiidae; genus Alectura; species Alectura lathami. The sequence goes on along the minus strand of VXAV01007222.1, from coordinate 56,370 downwards.
TTCTACAAACAATAGAAAGGGAGAAATAAAAGTAGAATGTTTAAGTGACAAAAATATGCCCTGTTTAAAACATTATTCAGATTATAAAATTTCTAAAATGCATATTATTTGTTCTTGTTTTCTAGCCACGACCCTCCTGAAATCATCGTCACAAATGGCGCAATAGTGGTAAAACATAAAACATTATTTGCTTTGTTTTCTCGCCTTCTTTCCTGTATTGTTCCTTACCTTTCCTGACTATGATGGTAGTGAGAGAAACACTATAAATCAGCTTTCTTCAGTGACAATTTAAAGGGTTTTATTTTCCCTTCAAGGAGACCAACATGATCTTAGAGGAGTCTTCAGACTGCCATCATTTTCTTTTGCTTTCCTGCATCCATAGAAAATAACGACTCGTTTAGCATAGCACAACTTGACAGTGAAGTTCATGCTCTCTTTCACTCCAGCATGTTTAGCCCACACGTTCAAGCAATGACCCTTCCAACACCTGCCAGCACTGGCGGTGAGATGGCTGAATCAGTGACCTAATTCTCTCTCCCGGTTATGTCTGTTACAGTGTCGTGAACTAGCCTGCTTGGAAGTTGAGTTTGAAAGCAGGGTGAAAAAAAAATGTTTTGCAGGTAAGCTTATTAGTTCTTTAACTGAATATTAGTGATTTTACCCTTCCTAACAATGTCTAGAAGTTGCACCATCCAAATACCAAAGCTTTAACTGACCACATCTAAGGCAATTTGTAAAATTTTTGCAGTAGGGAATGCCTCTTGTCCTGCAGCGGGTGTAGGCTCAAGGTTCTGACTGCACAGGGTGCCAGACTAGAAATGACAAGAGATGCCTGCACAGAAAAGATCTAAACCCCTAGCTGAGATCCTGAAAATCTCTGCTGTACTTGCTAACCCCCGAAGAAGCTTACCTCCTTAGGTGCAATAGTTCATGGCGTTAACTTTCCTCAGGATCTGTGGCAGGTCGATTTGTGCACATGCACAGAAACACCTCGTGTTTTGCAGGGGTTAGCCACTCAGCAGCGGGCTCATGCCTGACCCCGGCCAAGATCCAGAATCTAGAAATTCCCATAAGGGGCTGGATCTGGTAGGCAACCTCAGAACATGCATAACACACTCCAGCAGGATTAGCTGATCTCTTCAGATAAATAGGGCCATCTACTGCAGAGTCAGATTTATTTTAGGGAACAGGGAACTCCAGTTGCTCATTATTTGTCCGGGTATGAAGATGCTTTACAGCACAAGGTGCCTGTTTGCATTTACTGTGTCATAGTGCAGCTGCAATAGAAGTGTTGCAATCTAAAACTCGCTGCCATTCACATTACACTGGTGTGTGCCTTTTTGTTCAGCCCATTATAAAGACACAACGACCTGTACTGTTTGGGTCTTGGATCACTTTCAGATGTCAGCTTTCCAAGCACATAGGAAGAGGAGAAGGGGATTGTTCATATCTACCTTTTGCTTCCTTTTCCCCCTTCTCTCATTTTGCAATTAAAAGTAACTTTTTGTATGTGCTTTATCTCATTGTTTTAGAGAATGAGCTAACGTTTACAGTGAGAGGATCATTTGAAGAAATGCAGAGAGTTTCACTAGGCTCTGGGTCCTGCTCCCATCTCCCAGATCCCACTCTCTTCCATTATGCCAAATACAAGCACCCCTCACTGGATGTTGCGCTCACAAAGAAGAGGAGGCTTCCCTGCTTTGTACGTTACCCCTGAACACGGTAGTCAACTAACGCAGTCCTATGAACTGAGATTTACATGTGAGTAGCAGCAAGAGGAGACCATTTCTGTCTTAACAAAAAGGACCCCCATGCTCCTTTTCAGTGTGCTTGTGTGACGTGCGGAGAAAGGAGGAGAAGAAGCATTCCCCTGACTTTCTCTCTGAAGTCTCTTCCTTCCGAGCAGGAAGTAGTCAGTGAGGTAAGTGTCTGCTGGCCATTGGGAATCCTGTGAAAACTGCCAAAAATTGTTTCATGTTCCAAAGATGGAGAAACTGAAGTCCATCTCTCTTCATACAGAACTGATGGCTTTCTAGCCTCCCTTGCATCTAGTGTGATGCATAATAAAGTAAATGTAAAGTAAATAAAAGAACAATGTCTGAGCTGCTGCTTGTTCTCCTTGTATGGTCCATGTCCTTAACCAGGCTGGAGGTCACTGGGTGTCACTGGGACAAAGGGATGAGGCTCAGCTCACCAGGAAGCAAGCTGAGCAGCACACTCAGACACACTTATGGGGTGCTCAGCCTCTTTTTTTTCCCCTAGTATCTCACATTGTTGTATGAAATGCTGCAGTTTCTAGAGCGGTGTTTAGTGGTGGAGCCTTTCTGGGAGGTGAACCACTGCAGCTCTTATATATTTGTGTAGCTAAGCAGTGCTAGAGCGGTCTACACCTGAGCTTTGCAGGAGAGATGAAGACTATAGATGATAGTGCTGAAACTGTAACTTTTAAAAGCAGTGCATATCTCTGGATCTTAACAAAATGCTGAGGTGACAGTCTATCTCCCAACATTTGCTTAATGAATTTCAGAGATTGGAGATGTGATGATGACCCAAAAGGGCTATGCCCCATTCTGACTAGGGAAATCTGACTGGTTTAGACAAAATATGAATATTCATTATTTTACCTTTCTGATTTTCAGCACAGAAATTTTGATTTGCACTTCAAGGTGAAAAAATGGTAAGATATTTTATTTATCTTCATAGAATCATTTAGGTTGGAACAGACCTCTAAGATCATCAAGTCTAACCATTGCCTAACACTCAAGTCCACCGCTAAACCATGTACCTTTGCATTCAGATAGTTTTCAGTCAAGTTCCAGTCTCTTTTTACTGCCTGTTTTGAATGCTAACTTGTCCTCATCTCAGGCAATGAAATAAAATGGACCTAGAACACAATACATAGATTTTTCAGGGCCTGTGATTTTATGTAATGTCTCTATACAATGAGGCAAGAAGTTTTTATCAAGAACACACAATTTTCCTGTTGATATTTTACTGTAATCAGTGCTATTCACTAAAGGCCAATGTGGACACTGACTGAAACCTCTAGAAATTATTACCAAATGCAGACTTTCAACAAAAGCAGCTTTTCAGAACTATCTGAAAGAAACCACTTCTGTTCCCCAAGCACAGACAAGAGAACTAGAAGATCAAAGCCAGAATAACTGGTGCCCCTAGGATATGAATAAATTGACATACTGGATGTACCTGCATATGTTTTAAGGATCTATTCAAAGAGATAAATGCAAATTAACTCAAACAAATGACTGCTTATTTTTAAACCAATGAAACACATTTGTATTTTGAATAATGATTAAAGCATTAGTAAACTTCAGAGGATATATATGTGATGTTTTGTAGGAGTTCTTTTCCCTTGCAAAAGCAGGCGCATCTTCTATCGTGCTGCCTTCAGTATATATTCTACGAGACAGATGTACAGTTTACAGCTGTCGTTTAAACATCTCCCCCACACCACACCCATGAAAGATTTTCATAGCAACTTCCAAATTGTTACCATGGTACATATAAACATCCATAAATGACTATGTACACCCACAAGCAAACAAAACCAGACCAAACCAAAACAAAAACCACAACAAACCAACAAACATTTGAACATGAAAGTCCACAGCTTCGGTCCATGAAGTTCATACATCAGTGGACATTTGGACAGCTGTTGAAGGTGCGTTTAAAAGCGACCTTTAAAACACTGCCCTCTGCAGGCCTTTGGCTTCATGTCTGAACGGGAACAGTCCTGTTGCAGCTCCGTCTGATTTCAGGCATTGTCAGTAAAGAGGGGGGAAAAAAGTCCCCCTTGTCCAAAGAAGGACTGTTGTTCTCTAGGAACAACCCCAAGGATATTGTCCTTTCCTGTTCTGCTTTGTATAGATGTGATGGTGAAGTAATTACTGAATCAGACTAAAAGCATGATGTGAGATACGTGATACTGTGTTCCAGCCAGGAAGACATGGACGTACGCCTGGGCTTTGACCTGTGTGCCCAAGAACAGGATTTCATTTGCAAAAGGAAGAAGGTGGTTGCAGCTGCTCTGAAGGACATTCTGCAGTTGGAGGAGGACTTGCAGGATGATGAGGTAGCTGAGACATAATTGTTCTTTGCTTTCTCCACAGCTGGGTGCTAAAAGGTAGCATTTAGGTTCAATTTTCACTATTCCCAGGAAATCAGGAAGTTTTGTATGCAAGCTGTAGCAAGCTTTGTTATTCTTGGGAAGAAATGAGCATTTATAAGCAAGATTAATAAAAAAACTGTAGCCTTATTCCTAGGGCATCTAGCTTTACATTGAATAGCAGAGGAGGACTAGGTGCTCTCAGGGTTGAAGCCAAAGCTTCTTTTAGGATTTGCAGTCACCTCAGCAAGATCTAAACTATTGATTCAGCAGTTCTTCTCCTCATAGTTCAAACTGGGTTTTATTTGGTTGTGCACTTATTCTGGCATTTAGGCTCCCATTGTATGAGCAAAGCATGCTGCCAGTCTGACTTCAACATCTGCTGCAGCTAGAACATGCACTTACTTAACAAATGGCAGCAACAGCGGAAGGCCCAAGGCAATGACAAATCATGCTTTTATTTTATTATTATTTTTAAATTGTACCCTCAAGACTGCATTGTGAAGCCTGAACTCAGACGCAGAACTGGTCATTTTTCCTGCATTTTGCCCTAGACTGAGCTCAGCAATTTTTTTTTGCACAGCTGGACCTTTCACACACAAGACATTGTGACATTGTGTTTAAATGCCAACACTAAGTGGACATTTCCTTCCCCTCAGATTTAGAGGTACCTGTACTTCCCTGCAAAATCATCCCCCTAGAGACTCCTGATTTGCAATGAGAAGTGAATTCACACCCAGTGCATGCTGTCTATCTTTACTATTAATTGAGACAATTCATACTTAAAGATAAATCCTTTCTCTAAGTCTACCAGACCCTGGATTTCTGTATCATTACGGAGAAAAAGTGTTTACAGTGCAACAGCATACCAAGTATTGTGTGTACATGCATGGTAAGCTGAGTGCATACTGCTCCTCTTTTCCTCCACAGTTGTAAAAAGGGACTTGGTCACCTGCATCTGGTCCCAAGTTGTCTGAATTGTATTTACTCACTTAAACCCCTCAGCCATACATCTACCATGGTCTGTGAAATACCTATACAATAGTAGAGATCAGATTTAGCAAGCTTGAGTAACACATTATTGCAACTCACATGGAAATCGTGAGACAACACCCACGTTTTGTGGTCTATTGCATCTGGTAAAAATCTGGTTCAGATGGCAGGAGGTACCATTTTGTGCTTATCCGTGATTATTGGTTTTGCAATAGAGCACTGACATTTTGATGTTTGAGATGATGGATTTAATGTCCAGTTCCACAAGTTCTTGGCAGACGAAACAGAATCACAGAATGCTTGAGGTTGGAAGGGGCCTCTGGAGGTCATCTGGTCCAAGCCCTGCTTAAGCCACCCACAGCAAGTTGCCCAGGCCTATGCCCAGGTGGCTGTTGAAGAACTCCAAAGAGGAGACTCCACTGGCTGTCTGGGCATCCCTCACCCTGTCTACGTCCCATTATAATTTCAGGTCTTGCTTATACTTGCAGACCACTGGCACGCAGCATCTTTATTATTTTATCAGTGTTTTCTAACCAATGCCATCTCTCTCTCTTCCCACACCACTTCATTAAATGCACATATTTTGGGATTGAACAGGTACCTGTGGTGGCAATCATGACAACAGGTGGTGGAACCAGAGCTCTGACAGCCATGTATGCTCACCTTCTGAGCCTGCAGGAGCTGAACATCCTGGACTGTGTCTCATATATCACTGGTTTATCTGGCACAACGTGGTAAGGCCAAGATAAGCAAAGTTTCCATAGGAGTTTTCTATAAATATTTTCAGTAAGTGATCCAAACAGTTACAGTGGTGAGCTGTTAGTTGGAGCCTGGTTAAATACCTACTGGTCGTTATCTGCAAAATCCGAAGCCATCATTGTTCATAGCATTTTTGGCCAGTGCTATTAAGAAAGGGCTTTCTTTTTCTGCTGTGTTTTTTTTTTTTTTTTTTCTTGTTTCCTTCAGTGGGTATTTGCTAGCATCTGGAATTAATGCTGTCCTGCTTAAATTGATGGGTGGTACTGCACACACATGTGCCTTGTCGTGTAAGTCAAGGCATCACACAAAAACCTCTACAACCTACCAAAGCTCAGCTTGGGAATTCACACTTTTCCTTGTATTTCTTTCTTCTTTAGGACCATGGCAAACCTGTACGAAGATCCTGAGTGGTCACAAAAGGACCTTAAGGAAACACTCAATGACGTCCGAAGGCATGTGCTTAAAAATAAGTTCTTTGCTTGTTTTGCCCCGGATCGTCTGAAATACTACTTGAAAGAGTTATACCAGAGGAAACAGGAAGGACATCAGATAAGTTTCACAGATCTATGGGGACTCATCATTGAAACTATGTTTCATGAAAAGGTACAACAGAAGCACCTTTCTCTTTGGATTTACATATTTAGTGAATATGGTAGCGAGGGCAGAAGTAAATCACAGAGGGGCTGAGGTTGGAAGGGACCTCTGGAGGTCATCTGGTCCAGTGCCTCTGCCTGAGCAGGGTCAGTTACACGGCAGGTTGTCCAGTCCAGTTCTCAGTATCTGCGTAGGTGGAGACTCCACAGCCCCTTTGGGCAACCTGTTCCATTGCCTGAGAACCCTTACAGAAGAGGGGGGAAAGCTGACTGGTTTTCAGATAAATGCCTAAAGCATGTGCCTTGGCAGC
>VXAV01007222.1:15156-34119 GCA_013399715.1 Alectura lathami | reverse complement strand
TTTTTTTTTTTTTTTTTTTTTTTTTTTGTTGGGGAGGGTAAGGAAAGACTTTCTTAAATCCTTTTTTATTCAAGCAGAATTCTTGCACTACATCAAATATCTTCTGCTGGCTTATATTAAGAAAAAAAGTGGGGAGGATTTGCGGCAGCATGTAATATGGAGGTGAGCAGCCTTAGGACAGGAGGCTTAGTTTGTCTCTCCATACGCCCCATTGCATCCTGGCCCACTGCTTGTCTGTCCAGCAGCCTCTGTTCGTGCGTTAGTGTGGCTTAACTGAAGCGTGCAGACTTCAGATGGTTATCAGCATCCGCAACTGTGAGTAATCTTTGCTATCTCTGGAGCCTTGTGAACCAGTTTCCCGTCATTTGGCTATAGAGCTGGCAAAGGGATGTAGATGAATTGTTACTAGCAAAGCAGAGAGGTTATAGCGCAGGTAAAAACAAAAGGAGAAGAGCAAATCCCTTGAGTCAACAGGATGTCTGCTGTTTGATCCACACTGTCTTTGGGACGCTTACTATTTTTAACCATTCTTCCTGTGAATCTTTTTGAACTCCTTCTGGTGAAAATTCCTGAGAAGGGCATGTGGTCACGGATGCTAAAAATCCAGGTAGTTTCCTGTGCTAATATAGCGCACGATACAAAACCATTTGTAACTTTTCAGATTACAGAAGGCTGCTCTTCCCTTGTGTGTGGCTAAGTGAAACTGATATTTTCATAATGAGGAAGTGTGATACAGTTTGTACAGCCAGCACTCAAGATCTGGGGCTTATTTTAGGCTGTGCTGGTTCTTGATGTGTGAGTGTGAGCCAGCATCTTAATGGAAAATACCTGCCCTACAAAATGTGTTCTGTCTGTCCAAGAGCTGCACCAGGCGCAGCACTGGCTCTTGGGTGGGACCCGTGTTTGGAAGGACCTCTTGCCTTCCTGCATTGTTATCACTACGAGAGTTTGGCTGTTAAAGCTGCATCTGTGCAGTTAACGTGGAAGTGTCATTGCATCCCGAAGCACTTCATCCTATTTGTTCCATGTCTAGTCATTTGAATATGCAATGAAAACTTGAATTTGCACTGGTTTGAGTTCTGAGCTGAAAATCCTGAAAGGTGCTTGATGCTGCCAACTCACTGTAAACTCTGCAAGTCTTGCATGTGCTGGCAACCTCATGAGCAGGCCATGGGATTATTTTTAAGTCATCTAAAGAGGACCACCACTGAAAGTCCATTACCAGTGCCTGCCAGGTTCATGAGTTTTTCTGATAGACAGCAATGATCCTGTTAACCTGGAGTTGTCCTATCCAGCATTCAGATCTCGTGATGTAGTTCCCTGTGATCTCTTGGGATCTGGGACTTCTCTTGCGTGCATTTTATTTGGTACAGTGCTCTTCACTGCTGCTCTGGGAGTTTCTTGTCAACTCAGGGCTTGCTGTATCAGGCTTACCCCGCAGAGCATGTGCAGTCTGTGTCTCTGAGCAGATGGCAGGTGGTTTCTGTACAGCATCGCCTGACTTGGCACCTCTTCGATGGATGTTACCCTTAGTCCTGAAGTTCTATGGGTCTATCTTAGTTAACAATTATTTTTCTAATATACAGACCAGAAGAAAAGCTCCTTTCCTCACTCCCAAATAGAAGTAGCTGTATTGTCTCCTAACTGTATTATCTCTGCCTGTGGAAAGGCAAGTTCAAGGTGGTAAAAATCCTCTGTTGCAACAGAGTTCATCGAAGGGTCAGATCTGTCAGCAAGCTGATGCTGCTCATGTGCTGTGTTTCAAACCACTCCCCTTCAGGACTAGCAGCACTTATATGGGCTTGAAAGCATGGATCACAAAAAGTGATGTCTTTTAGTGTAAGCTCCAGCACTGTGATCATTGGTAGAAGCATCCACTTGAATGGCTCAGGTGCTGTAGTTGAGGGAATATTTTCCACCCTGTTTTTTGTAAAGGGACTGGCTTTATCCTTTTACCTACTTGTTGTGAAAAACTGGAACTGATACAAATGCAGGGAAAAATGTAATTTTAAGATTCTAGTGTGTGTATATCCTTAGGAATTTTCAAGGGCATTATAGATATTTACGTTTGTCCTAGTTCTCAGTCATTCGTTCTGTTACTTTATATGTTGTCCTTCACTAGATACCTGCTTGAACAAGACTTCCCAGGCATGCGAATTGGTCCAGAACCTACCACAGATTCTTTTATTGCTGTGATGTATGGAGAATCAGAAGGAAGCGTTCCTGGAAATGCCCTGGTTGTTGATCCTAAGAAGCCGTTCCGCAAACTCAGCCGGTTTGGAAATGCTTTCCTGAACAGGTGAGATCTGGTTGTTTGCTGCTTTTAAGTCTGAATTTCTATTTGATACCACCTTCAAGCATCAATAATGTTTCTTTTCTGCTATATTCATTTTGAGCAGCATGAAATAAGTGTTCAAATACAAGCACTAGCATAGAGCTGACTTGTTCATAAGGCATTATGCCAGCTGGAACTCAAGATCGGTTTGGGCACAAATTCCCCTGCTCAATTAAACTAATAGATAAGTATTATTGTTTAAAATCTACCATCCAAAATACAGAAAGATCTACTTTCTTTGATACTATTTTGTTCCTCTATACTGGTCTCTTATACATTTGAGATTTTGGAGTAGCTCATTAAAGTTGTGAATTGCAGGGGTATGTGTAAAGAGGCCTGCAAGAATGGAGAATGTTTGAATATGTCGTTTGAAGAAAAAATATATTCAAGCTGTTAAGTGGTTAATTTTGATTACTGGAGCAGATGAAGCTGCTTTTAAAGCAGCCCAATAGACTAGGGTGATAGCATTAGCTTCTGGATACCTGCTGTGTATTTGTAAAAACAGGCAGAGTTGCTAAGGGGCTGTGAATGTTGTGGTATGTAGCTTAAATATTTCCATAAATATTCACGCAGTCTAAATATTTCCAGTTTGAAGTTATTAATAGCTTTGTCCACATTGTGTGAGCAATCACCTTGTTTTCTTCCTGTGTTTGATGATGGTTTGACATGGAAGCCTACTTTTGCAAGCCAATTAATCTAAATTGGTTCTCTTTTAACAATAAACCTTCCTGTTTGGCTGATAAACAGGGGCATATGTGTTAAAAGTTTATCATGTGTGGTCTTATCTCTTGCTGTGCATATTCACAGAAGAAATTTTATAGCTGCTTATGGCTGGCTTGGCTATTAGTTTGGTGAGAGATAGTATGAGCTGTAGGAAGCTGCAGTCAGGCCCAATTTTAAATAATGCTTCTGTGGTCCCCTTTTTGCAACATCGTTAGCTGAGTTCTGTCCTCCAGATGACTGTTCTTTCTTTCCTCACTATTGTGCACTAGGCTTTTTGAAAGAAAGAATGAAAACAGGTAACGCAATCATACTGTAAATAGTATTTTTCACAATGAACTAGTGAACGTGTAATAATGCTTCATGTTTGTTTGGATGAAAGGGCTACATAGTTTTTTTTGGCTAAATCATCAGCCTAGATCATTGTATCAGGTCCTGAATCTTATGCCGGCTTGGTTATTTGCTGGCTAAAGAGATGTACATTCAAAGTAACTGGCTAAATTATTCAAGTACTTTTGGTGACTGTGATATTGTTGTACTGCAGTGCTGTAAGCAACCTTATCTTCCCCAGCATTCACATTAGCTCCTTTGTTTTGCAGCAGATATGTAGGTGCCTCTGTTCCCCCCGCACCACCCTCGGTCCACTGCTCTGATCATACAGCTGCTTTTTCAAAACTGGCAACTCATTTCTCTTTCCTAATTTACCTAGTTGAGAATGCCTTAGACTTCATTTTGACATCTTCGGTGAACTTCTTACTTTGCTTTCTCACTTGCTGTACAACATAGTGACACTTTACATTTTTCATTCCTGTCTCAATATATTTCTCTCAGCTTCTCCCACCCTGTAGCCCCCACTGTTTTTTTTAATGACTTCCAAATCCTAGTTTTGTTTTATAGGAGAACCTAAGGTATTACTTTTTACATGGCTGTGGACAGTTAAACAACAGTCAGATGTCCTTTCCATCTAAACGTGACCTTAGAGAAAACAGTGGCTGAGATTACAGAGAAACTAAAACACAAGAACACAGTAGCACAATGAAGACCTGTACTTCCTAATTAGCCTCATCAACTTACTGATACTAGCTTGCCTCTTTAGTTCTGTGACCCCTTCTTATTCCCCCCAGTATCTCATTACTTTTGTTAGATTTGCGTTTCCTCTAGGTTTTGGAATTTTTTTAAAACAATTACTTATTTCAATAGTACCTCACTGCTTTTTCAAAAGCATTGCATAAGCCATTAGAAAAACAACGTAAGAGGAAAAGTTTGCTTCAGGATATGTAGTATTTTCTACACCTGATGTTCCACTACCCAAAAAAAAAAAAAAAAACCCACACAAGAAACACAACCATTTGTGCTTCTTATATACCCTAAGGTTTTGTCAGGTTAAGGTGGCTGCTGTTTTTTCTATGACATCTCTTTGGCTTCAGGGAGAAGTGTAGCTGATGCTGCTGTTTCTGTTGTACCCACAAAGAGAGTCTGTCTACTTTTGTTGTGGTGTCCTTATTTCATGGTCACCTGAAAAACAAGGTGAAACAAGGTGTAAGGAGTTTTATTTCTTCCTAATTTCCTCTGAAGTCATCTTCTGGGTCTTGAAATGATCTGTCAAAAAGTGGCTTAAAAGTTCTTATGATGGACTGTAAGTTTTGTACCTCATATTTGACCACCTGGGGGCTGATTTTTGGTGTTAAGTTCTTTTTTGACAATAGCACAGTTAAAATTTATTGGTGGTGATATCCTGGTTCTTGAGGTGGCATGCTTCCGAAAGCAATGGATGAATGCAGGGCACCCATCTTGTGACTGGGGCCTGCGACGTAGCCATGTGTGGGATGCCTTTGGGAGAGGAGTGGCCATGCTCCGCAGCCAAAGCTGTGTTCCTGGCTGCACTGCCGACAGCTGCAGGAGTGCACAGACTTCTTCATGCCTGTGTTAGAAAACACAGCGTTGGTGTGTTCATGTGTTACATTTCTACCTAAATTTCTGGGGATGGTAGCTTTTTATTTGACTGTTCAGTTTGCCTTCTGTGGAAGAGCGCAAGCTTTGCAGAAGCTGCGCTGCACTATGCACTAGTCAGCATGGTCTTCAACCGCTGCCCGATAAGAAGATTAAACTCTTAAGCAAATCTCTTGAAGGCAGTTTATGATGGAGGTAAAGTTTTTTTCAATCACGAGTTGTCCCAGAAGCATCAGAGTAGTCTGGATTTTACAAGCAAAGGATTCTGAGCATGTGGGAGGCACAACTCTCGGAGGCCATGTGAGTTATTTATTTTTCATAATACCACCACTGAATTTGTGTCCTGTCACATAGATTGGAGGTTATTGTTCAGAGCACACTGTCCATTATTTAAACTTTCAATTCTGGTAGTGTGGAAGCTTTTGCTATGTTTGTAATAAGAGAAATAATGTTTATTTACAGTCTTCTGCAAAACCCATCCCAGAAGGCTGGTAAGGTTGACGCTGTGGCCATTCAAACTCTGCCAGACCAAGTGAGGGTTTGACTTGGCAGTAACTGGAATTTAAGCATGTGGTCTGTATGGGTTTCTGTCTGCTTCCCTTCTCTGTTGAATCTTTTTGAATATGGGCAAAAGTCAAATGACGTGAGGCATTTTTTCCTATGTACATTCATTTAGGTCCCAGCATAATGTTTGTTTTATACAGTGTGCTGATTTGGGGTGTTTGCTTTTCTAAAAATTGCATGTATGGCCCATCTCTTTGTTTTGTTTTGTTTGTTTTTTCTTAAAGGTGGTGTGGCCAAATATAGGGGTTCACTAAGGACTTCACAAACTTTTTTCTTTTTTTTTTCTTTTTAATCTCACTTGAGTCTTTCTGAAAGCTAATACATAAAGAAGAGTTCTCAAGGGACAATCTAAACGTGAGCTAGAGCTCTTTGCTAGTATTTTTTCTCTCCTTCTTGCCTGCAGGTTCCTGTGTTCTCAGTTGCCTAACCAGGTGCTGAAGAGTATCAGCATCATCGACAGCCCAGGCATCCTCTCTGGAGAGAAACAGCGCATCAGCAGAGGTGAGTTGCAGGAGCTGAAGATAACTGACCACACTGGCTATCAAAGATGGCCCTCAATCTCCTGCTTTTGCTTCCCTGCTTGGGATTCCAGCTCCCTTTTTCCTCTCGCAGAGAAGTTAGTCTCATCCTTCTCCATCTCCACTTCTTAATTGAAGGGGAAATGATGCTTGGCAGCATTCAAGTATCTGCTGCCACTTCCACAAAAAGTATGGAAGAGAACACAAAATAGGCACAAAACAGAAGCATCATATTGATCAGCCACTGAAAAAGTGAGCAATCGTGTGACAAAATTCAACATTGTCTGGGATTGTCAAGGAAGTTCCAGACTTGGTGTGTGTGTGGGACAGGGTTGTGTTTCATTCCAGGTTATGTTTCACTGGTTGTTGACTGTTGCTTAAAGGACTGTGGCTCTTCACTGCCATCTAGAATTGCTCTTGTGACTTAACAGAATGTGCAAGTGTTGTTTCTTTATTGTTCAGAAACTCCATTTCTGAACAACATGGTGTATGTCTTATTAACTGTTTTTATGGCCTGCTTGGTCTGCCCTTGGATATAGTAGACTTTCACCTAGACAGTTCTCAGTCATAACCTTAAGCTTTTCTTATCTGTTAACAAGGCTTTAATTTGACTGCATTTCACTAAGTTGTTTTTCAGTGTGTTAGAGATTTTCTTGAATACATAACTTGGCATAATTCTTTAATCAAAACTGTGATTCTGCTGGATGCTGATTAGCTTTAACCAGTGTGGTTGTACCATGAATAAGGTTTGGGGAGCCAGCTGAAGAGTACTCTGTTCTTTGTGCCCCAGGTTTGTGGTGCAACTGCTGCTAGGCTTTAAGGTTTCATATACTTAGGCACCAGCATTCCTGATGTATCTGCAAGTTGCTATAAGGACCTATTGCATGCACTTATTGCAAGCTGTTATGATTAGGCAATACTGTGCTTACCCGTGTTTGAAATATTTCAGTCAGATACATTTCCTGTATATGACTTCTAGATTGCTTGTGCAGTTCCAGTACAGGTGGGTGGCTTTGTGGGGTGCACGCTTGGCTTATCCTGTGATGCTGCACTGCAAGGCCTGTCTGAACGGCTTCCAGAAGAACTTCCGCATACGCTAAATAAGTCTAACTTAGCATGTCTTAAAGTTTGAGTTGTTTAGATTCCCTTCTTAAATCAATGTGCAAATATGATCAGGATTCTACAGGTTGTCTTCTGTTGTCTTCCTTAAATATGTCTCCATCAGAGACAGTTCTGTTCCTGACTGAAATAAGGTGTCAGCTTGTGCGCTTCGCTGTTGGAGCTGCCATTTCCTTTCTCTGAAGGTGATTACAGACCTTCAAAACTACAGAGTTTTATGAATTTTGGTGCTATTTTCTGAAGGGTATACATAAGACAAGATTTTTCATAATTTAATAATGGATTGTGACATGAAATAACACACGATAAATATTATTATTAGTTGCTTTCTATTCTGCACGTTGTCAGTGCCTATTCATATCTGAGCTTTTCACTTATGTTTCTAGAGGTGGAAGTTTAGCTTGTTTTCTTTCTAGTGGTGTGTTAGCATGTGTGATGGAAGGTAACAACTGTTCTTAGCTTACAGAACCTCAGCTTTCACTCCTTTCATGCCCAAAGCAATCAGACATCAACTTTAAATTTCAGAATACAGGAAAAAGGTGATGGGATTCTGATGCGTTACTTTCCAGCAGGTTTTATTTAGAGCTCTGGAAAGCTCACAAGGTGGCCATGGATGAAGGAGCTGATCGCTTTCTGAAGGATCAAAGATGTACACTGAGGACAATATTCAAAGCCATCTTTCTTCTAATGCACCTTTCCTGCTCTTGTTATCAGCAGGAGAATGTGCCAGAAGCTTCCTGCTTGTCAGTTCACTGTCTAAGTGGCTTGACGGGAATGGGCAGATGTGTGCCAGCATTGTCCCCTGTCAGACAATGGCTGTCCCTGTGCTGCTGCCGCCTCGTGAGTGTGCGAGAAGGTTCTGCAGCATCACTGGTAACAAAAGCTGATTCAGACATAAATGTGCATACAGTCTGCAAGGTTTGGAAGGAGCAATGAGTGTAAGGAGAGGAGGAAGATGAAGCAATGACTGGCAGGGTGTGGGAAGAAACTGCTTTGAGAAAGGGAAGATAATTTGTTTAATGACTGTTAGAATGACTGTCCTCTGTAGGATTAAAGTAATTACTCAGAAGATGTGGTGGCTTCTCCTCAAGGACCAGGCCTTGATGATTTTACTGCAAATTCCAATGAGTGTATGGTGACAGTAAAGGAAACATACATTCATCTGTCTCACAGTAGTCCTCCCAGGAAGCTGACTGGTACCGAACCCAAAGGCAAGGGTTTGAAGAAGCATGGGGAAAGAGCTCTGAAGAAAGCATAGGACATTGCTTACCTTGCATTTTTTAAAATCAGAATTATTAAATACTTCCAGTTTTCTCAGTTCACTGTCATTTCTGAAAATGTAGTTGGGTGTTAGGAAAGGTGCTCTACATAGTTACAGCATTGTGTCAGGCTTTCCCCTGCAGTGACATACTGTAATCCTTGGGATTAGGCTGCCAACAGGAGTGCAGTAAGTGTGTCATCCACCAGTGCTGGACTGAGACAGGTTTTCATTGGCATAACTGGAAACTCACCCCAGGACAGGAGTGTTAACAAAAAATACATCTCTATGTGGGACTGAACTGCATTTGAAAGAATGGGCCAGGGGCTACTTTAAATGCTCCTCTCTCTCGTAACAAGAAAAGAGCAGCAGATTTTTCTATGGCAACAGCTGTTCTTGTTTAGGTCCAGAATATGTGTGTGTGTAGCTTTGTTTTTATGGCACTTGTACAGCACAGGTGGATGGGATCACTCCAGCACTCTGTCCACCCCTACTTCAGGAAATAAGCGGGTACTTTCTCTGAACTTGGAGGCTCCTCATCACAGCATTCATCCAAGAGGTTCCTCTACTGCTGCTGTAGTAACACCAGCCCCAGGGGCAGAACTAGATGCTCTGCCTGTCCCTGCTCACAGAGGATGGGTGCAACCCATCAGGTCTCCCTGATTGTTTTCTGAATTGGGAAAACTTTTGGACATGGTGTTAGGGCAAGTTGGAAATCATTTACCTTTGTCCCCAAAGGGAAAGCCTATCATTTGTCTAAATCTTTGTTACTGACTGGCATAGAAAATTGACCGACACTTGTACTGCTGTATCTTAGAGTAGGGCTGGTGGCTGTCATGTGCGGAGCTGCTGCTTTACCCTGGGCCAATGGCACTTGAATGCTCATGATCATTGCTTTCATCAGTGTTTGCAGGGCTGGTAGCCTTGCACAGTCTCTCTCCAACTTTTTTGTCTCATCCACATCATTTTATTTTGATTTCTTGCTCCCTTCTGAGCTCCTTACTGATGCCTGATCCTTGTGCCTCTACTGGAGGCACTGGCTCCCTCCCTCATGCAGCTCAGGATGAGCGCAAGAGCTCTGCAGTGCTGCTAATGGGGTTACTCCTCTCCTCCGTCCCTTGGCTGGGTGTGAGGGTGACTTGTGACTTTCTAATATACACATACTAGTAGATGTAACTCCTGAGACACCCTCAGACATCCTCAGGCTGGATGTAGTAGTTGACAGTAGTCTTTGGGACAAGCCTTTGAAGAAGTAGCAACAGTAGAGCAGCAAAAGGCTGAGAAGCATCAACGCTGATTTTTTATTATTTTTATTTATTTATTTATTGGCCAGGTTTTCCAAACTGACCAGTGTTAAACTAGTGCTGCTCAACTTTGGAAAGCCTACTCCATGCAGGTACACTGTATGTGAAAAGATCCTATTCTAAGTGCATTGTATCTCAGTGCTCTCCTATGTTTCCTTTAAAGAGCATTGCTTTGACTGTACAACTGTGTTGTACAGAAAAGTGGCATATAAAATTGTTTCTCCCTTTCTGCTAAGTTCTTACAGAGATAAATTATAGTGATTCATGCTGGTGAGAAGAGTTCTTGTTCAGCTGTGTTTTGTGCAGCTCTCTTTCTTGCCCCTACCTTTCATTCCTTGCTTGGTACTTTTAGAACTGGTCACAGGAAAGAATGTGTGAAATCTGGAAGGAGATGGGAAGTTTGTGCTCATTACTAAGTAATTCTTTTAATAGGAAAAGTAGTGGTGGTGATGGTGTTGAGCCAGTTTGTGAGTCTGACCTGCATCCTTTTCAATCCTGATAATGCCTTATTACCATAGTCTTTCCTTGCTGTTTGATGTGACTGTGCTGAATTTTTAATAAAGTTTTATGATGATCTTTTTGAGGATGGATTAGGAGACAGGTAACTGGGGACATTTTCTAACTGTGAACCAGAACTTCCAGATTTCATTTCTTACGCTAGTTGTCATTTTTTAACAAAAGATTTCAAGCGGTATTCTTTCCTATGTATGTTCCATGACAAATCAGGAATTCCCCGTTTTTCCTTTTTTCCTTGTTGTTTTCCAATAGACCCTGGCTGGGAACAGAAAAAAAGTAAAAAAGCTGTTTGCTTTTGGGTTCTCTGTTGAAGACCAGCAACTGAACAGTGTAGTGAATGCTGACTTGACTGAGCCAGCATTGCTTTAAGCAAAGCTAAGCAACTTTTACAATGGCTCCTTACTCTTTTATTTATACAGTGTAAATAATGCTAGGCAGAATGAGGAGTGGAGAAAAGCCCTTTGCTTGTGTCTCAACAAGAACTATGGTTATATGGACAATTGATTCATGTATTAGTAGTCTAAATGGGTTTCTTTGATGGGGAGTGCAGGTCTGAAGGCTTATCCTATACAGCTGAGAAATGACCTGCGGTGTCCTGGAGAGCTCACTGTTGATAACTGAGCTTTCTTTGTTGTCAGTGCTTCAATATGTGCTCTGGGAGGCAAAACTGTAGATTCTATATGGGTTACTTTACCCAAGTCCTCGCATTTTGACTTCTCCATCTTTTAGTTGTTTGTTTCTGAGAGGAAAAAGAGGGCTGGAATATTATCTCCCAGTCAGACTCTGCTGTTCCTTACGCAAACAAGATGAGTCACCTGCCTGCTGAGCCCAACGCCACGTCATCTGTGGTGACTGTCTGCAGATTAAACGTGTTACTTCCGAATAAAGAGTTCCTGAATGCTGGTTGTTGTGTGGATTAGACTACCAGCTGCATTTATAAAAGCACTCAGACAGGTGCTACAAACAGGCTTTCCTTCAGAACACCAAAAAATCTGTTTCAAATTATCAGTAAGGTCACTGCCAATTTGTGTTCTGTAACCTGTCACATCCTCAAAGTCATGAGCAATACAGACACATTACTTGTAAATTGGATTTCTGAGTTTGCTCTGGCAGAAATAACAGCAAGTGTTGGAATGCAAAGATAAGTGCTTGAAAATGGTTTTTAAATTGAAAAATTTTTGGTTGCTGACTTAGACTGGAGTGCTGCGCTTGCACTTGTTAATACAGATACGTTGTGCCACCAAAGCAGCTGGCATTAACAGTGAGAAGAGAGCCTGTGATAAGAGCCCCACACAGATGCTCAGTTTGTTCTCCATGTGGAAGTCAGAACCTCTGGAAAGAGGCAAACATGGGTGTGAGCTGACAGCAGCACAAAAGGTCATATCATGAGTGATGGATGACAAGGTTGAGGAAAATCAGAAGGGCAGTGATATAACAAAAAGTGATAATAGTGAGGCCTGTCTAAGGAAATGCAGGATACAGTTGTCCTGACCTCATTGTCCACACTCTCCTCCAGGTGGTCCACCTCCCCTTTTCCCCCAAGCAGATGCTACGCGGTTACTCTGTACCACCCGCCCTGCCTTCTCTGAGACTCGCTCCTCTGAGCAGGAGAACTGTAATTGTGTGTTCTTTCCTCAGGCTACGACTTCTGCCAAGTCCTGCAGTGGTTTGCTGAGAGGGTCGACCGCATCATCCTCCTTTTTGATGCCCATAAGCTGGATATATCTGATGAGTTTTCAGAGGCTATAAAGGCATTCCGGGGCCAGGATGACAAGATAAGGGTGGTGCTTAATAAGGCCGACCAGGTGGACACACAGCAGCTGATGAGGGTCTACGGTGCTCTCATGTGGTCCCTGGGAAAGGTGATCAACACTCCAGAGGTGTTGCGGGTCTACATCGGCTCCTTCTGGGCGCAGCCTCTCCGAAACACAGAGAATCGAAGACTGTTTGAGGCAGAGGCACAGGATCTTTTCAGGGATATCCAGAGTCTCCCGCAGAAGGCTGCCGTGCGGAAGCTCAACGATCTCATTAAGAGGGCAAGACTTGCAAAGGTAAAGATGCTCGCTAAATTGAGTGATCTTGCCTATCTTGTTCAGTGTGTCCTTTCTCACCCTTCATAGGCTTTCTCTACCCATAAACTGTGTGGTTTTCAGTAAATGGATCGAATGGTTCATTTTTCAAGAAAGATGATACAGAGGCAAATAGAAGGAAATAAAGACTTGTACTGGGAAGCCTCTCTAACATTAGAGTTGATCATTACTATCATTTCAGAGATGGAAAAATCACATGGGTCATTTTTAGGTTTTCTATGTAACTTAAAATAAAAACAATTGGATAAGGATGTATACAAAATGCCGTGCTTATGTGGCATGCATATCAGACGGCTCAGGAAGGGGAATAAACTGCTTATCTGCAGGACAGCAGCCACGTAATTCTGTCTTCTACACTGAACTTTAATTATTGACTCAAAAATCATTCCTTACACCATTGCATGGTATTTTTGTTCTATTCCTATACCACTCTAAATCCCTTCTAAAACATGTACAGTAACTAAAAATAAACTTGCTGTCAAATTTGGGTATTAGACTGTTTTTTTTTTTTTGGAAGTCCTGTGACTCACTATCACATTCTGATAAGAATTATTCTTATCGTCAAGAAACATGTGCCTGTTAGCAAGCCTTACACCGCTTAGTACATGCATGCGAAACTGTTAGTGCTTGTGGACTATAAACGTAATACTTCTAGTAAAAGCAGAAAAGTATTTTAAACATAAGATCCATAAAATTAGTAAAGATTATTTATAAACTCTCTTGGAAATATCTGTGTTTAATCAATTCTGTCATTCTGGAGAATATTCACATTTCCGCTATTAGAAAATGCATGGTTTTATGTAGAAACTCAGCTTCTCTACGCTGTTTTTTTTTTTTCTTTTTCCCCTGTAAAAATTTTAGTATATCTGCAATTAAAATGCATGCGTTCCTTTTAGATAGGAGGAAGTGGTGTTGAATGCATATGGTCCATTTTTCCATGGCTTCTGTTCTGTTAAGTCAAATGTGAAAGTTTGGCTCTTAAGACATGCAAAGAAATACTGGTTAGACTATCTCTCTTTAAAAGGAAAGAATTTTTTTCTAGTTTCCAGTAAAGCTTCTAAATGAGTTAGTAAAAGAATTGGACCACACTTTTCCTGCACAGGTTATGTGTAAGGTTTGTGCAGCATACTATAAGGCACAGTCTGTGGTATTTTGATAGGTGTTAATTATACTCATCGCCATATCTGCATAATCATACTCCTGTACTGCTGCTTTTTTTGTAATAGTCTGCCTTCCCCCAGTACCATCCTGGACCATGTTGCTCACTGTGTGGCCACTCAGATCCTTTTGTTGGTGCAAGGTGGTCAGAGAGTGGGAAGGAGAAGAGATGAATGGCTGGGGTAAGGGTGGAAACAGGGTGAATGTGCAGTATGGATACTGGTATATCTTGATCACAGCAAATAGGAAACCCAAAGAGCTCTGCAAGTATCAATGTGGTTTAGGGCTTGTCATCCTAAATTAACACCTTTCCTTATACACTGGATTGGCTTTGCTTTTCTCCCAACAAATTTGCAAGGCAGCCAGAGCATGCTGTTACTATAGCATAAGGACTGCTCTGTCATCCTTTTATAGCTACATAAATATAGACTGTATGTGCTCACTTTCCTGAGTAAACACGTGGCAATGCAGTGTCACTTCAGTTAGATAGCCCTGCTGCTTAACATACTGGGATTACTTGAGCCATTATCCAATTCCTTATCCAATTGCTTCCCAAAATCATTGGCAAGACAAATAGTGTTACATCTCTCCACCACTGAAGTGGATGAACCAGTATGGCTGGTGCTGTCTGCATGATCCGTGTAGGTTGTGTCAGAATGAGGTCTAACTGTTGGTAGCGATACAATGCTGTACAACACTCCTTCCTAGATTGCACTGGTTTTTGTTTATTTTTTTCCCCATGTTAAAAAATAAATAAAAATTAAAAAAAAAAAAGCAATTGCTTTTTTTTCTGCCCTTCAAAGCACTGCTAGTTGGCACCTCTTTCTGTACATGGGAGGTTCCACAAACCTTGATAATGTTGATATTGTGTTGTCCTTGACATGTCTTAGGGAATATATTCTTTCTGTTTCTTTTTATGACCTGGATGAAGAACATTACTGTTGTTAAGCTTACATAAGCAATAGTATTGATTTCAGCTTTACTTCTTCTTAGGTACATGCTTATATCATCAGCTACCTGAAAAAAGAAATGCCCTCCGTATTTGGAAAAGAGAACAAGAAGAAGGAACTGATCAGCAGGTTACCTGAGATCTATGGCCAGCTGCAAAGAGAATATCATATCTCAGCAGGGGACTTCCCTGAAGTCAAGAAAATGCAGGTAAAAGAATCGATTGGAGTTACTGAAATAATATTAGTTTTCCAACAAGATTGCCAAATTAGAAAAGACAGGACAGAGCATCTCAGCATTGTAGTTTGGAACCTTCAGGCAAATGGAAAAGAGCAACAAGTGCCAATCAGTTATTGTGGTTAGCATGACTTGTAAGCAGCACAGAATGAAAATAACTGATAATTTCTTTAGTGTGTGCATCCACTGATAAAAGACTAGAAATTTCCATAAGGAATTGGAACTTTTGTCCTTTTAGTCAATATTTGGTCCCTCATGGCAGAAAGTAATAAACATTTCTAAAGATGCTGCAAATGAAGTGGCTGTGGACGCTCACGGGTTAAGTTGTTTCTTGGTCTGTGTCCTAAATATGGGTATTTGTATTGCTTTTGTAATGCTGCTAGATATTTGGGTTTGGGAAAATATCTGTAGTCACACACAATTCATATTTCCCCTTCTGTGTTCTTGCTCTCACTGATAATGTTTGCCAGTGTGTAACAAAGGCGATGTATTATGTG
Organism: Alectura lathami; assembly: GCA_013399715.1. Lineage (NCBI taxonomy): Eukaryota > Metazoa > Chordata > Aves > Galliformes > Megapodiidae > Alectura > Alectura lathami. Next base: position 18,905 of record VXAV01007222.1, on the reverse strand, counting down.
AAAAGTGCAACTTAAAAGCTGTCATGTCTGAAAAGAGTGCTTTTCATTTTTTTTCCTGTCCTTTTGAGTTTGTAATATGTGAAGGAGAAAGATGGAAGTTCTCAATTTATATTTTTATCATTAATTTTTAAATATCTCTTACCTCTTTTCTTTTTCTTTAAGAACTCTGTGCAGTCTTATTTCCAACTTTCTGTCACTTCCTTCAGGGAAGGACAGCTGTTGTGTTAGCAATGCTTTTCAATTTATTCCCCAAACCTCATTTTGAAACCTTTTGATCTCAGATGATAGGCATCTTAAATTATGATTGAATTAGAAGATAACTAATCTTCCAAGTTGGTGAGCTTGAGATCAGGAGCTAGTCACACATGTGATGGAGAATATTTTTCATATCGACATTTACGTATCATTCTGACAATTAATGTGTTATATTTTCACTGCTAATCACAAAGAGTGATGACTGTTTTCATTAACCTGTCTATAGGGATGTACAAGTTTCTTTTATGAACTAAAAAACTTAAGAATCAGTTGTTTGAGTGAGACAGTAACTTATAGATTTAGCACAAGATGTTTTTCATTTAGATTGTCACAGGCAAGATTGTTGAGGAAGGATTTCATGAAGTCAGGTTTTAGAGGGGGATTTGCAAGGAAGAAGTTGAGGTTTTCTTTCTTCCCTTTGCCACTTTTGTTCATGCTAGGAAATGAGAGGTGATCACTTGTCATTTTGAGTATTGAAACAATTTGCGCGAACTATCAAACTAATAGTGTATATCGCTAAGCTTCAGCAGCAGATGGCAGCAAATATATGCATGAGAGATCACTCACTTCTATACTGAAGAACAAAACAGTGAGAAAACAGATAGCAGATTTGACCTTTGCTTTCTAAGATATATTGCATATCGTAAATTTAAACTGTTCGGTTGCCGTAAATCAGGTGGTTGTGCATAAATTTCACCTGGGTGGAGTGATGGTTATTGTTGGCAATTTTTCCTTTAAGAAAGCCAAAGTTCTTTGGCACAGGTGAAATCGTGTCTCTGTGCTTCAGGTTTTTTGGTTTGTATTGTTGTGGTTCTGATACATAGAGGAGCAGGTTTGACATGATTTGTCAAGCCAGTTTAACACTATTCTGTTTTGGTTTTGTTTGTTTGTTTCCACTGTAACTCTCTTTTCCTGACTAGCCTTTTGCCTGTAGAAATCATTTAATAATTGCCAAAACTAAAATTAATTTTTAATTTTTCTATGATCTGGCAAAGAACATGCTTGGCCTTGTGTTGAAATAGGACATATCACCCCGTTAAAAGTCTCACTGAGGTTAGTAGGAGTTTATGTACAACATGAAAACTCAGCAAGGACCAAATGACTTAATGACTTCTGGCAGCACTTCTGTAAGAACGCTGCTGTTCTTATCCCAACTCAATTTTTCCTTTATTGATAAAGGACATTGTTTCATGACCTAGCCACAAACAAGAAGTTTAATCAATAAAATCAGAGCAATCCTGCAAACTCTTGGATTTATTTTTAACTTTAAATGCTTGCAGAAGGGCAGCAGGACTAATGCCCTGCTGCATACTTCCTTTGATGTTTGGGAAAAAATCACCAAGCAGAAAGTTGTTAGGTAACATCATCAACTGCTATGTTCTTATGCACTGCCATTTTGAAAATCATGTTGTAAATGTAATTTAGTAGAGGAGCTCATACACTGTTGCAAAATAGTCACAGTACATTTGATCAATGTATTGTAACTCAATCATAATGTTATGATACATACGTGTCTGCCTTGCTGCTCTTTCAAGAGAAATNCCTAACCTTCTTGTTGTATTAGGAGTTTTTCTAACTAAACTCCTGTGTCACTGAAACCCTTTTTTCATGTATTTGACAGGAGCAGTTGGAGACTTGTGACTTCACTAAATTTCACTCTTTGAAACCAAAGCTAATTGAAGCGGTGGATAACATGCTGGCCAACAAGATTGCCTCCCTGATGAGCCTGATCACCCAGGAAGAGAGCAATATGCCCACAGAGATGGTACATGGTGGGGCATTTGATGGCACCATGGCAGGACCTTTTGGGCAGGGATATGGAGAAGGTGCAAAGGAAGGAGCTGATGAGGATGAATGGGTTGTTGCCAAAGACAAACCTGCTTATGATGAGATTTTCTACACTCTGTCACCAATCAATGGCAAAATATCTGGGATCAACGCCAAGAAAGAGATGGTGACTTCCAAACTACCCAACAGTGTCTTGGGGAAGATCTGGAAACTTGCAGACTGTGATGGTGATGGAATGTTGGATGAGGAGGAGTTTGCACTAGCAAAACATCTCATCAAGATTAAACTGGATGGATATGAACTGCCTGGCACACTACCTCCCCACCTGGTGCCACCATCTCACAGGAAACCTTTGCAGACAGTGGAGTGAGAAATACTAGGAGAAGAATGAGGATTTTAGATATCTTTCAACAACTGTGTTGAAACTACCAAAATTTGAAATTAGGCTTAGATATTTAAACCTCACAGCACATTTCATGCAAGTTACTGAAATTAGAAGCAGGGAAAGATTTGTGTAGTAGTTCCTGCTGACCTTCACTGAGAAATGCTTATCACAAGTGCCTTGTATAGATCTATCATAATGTGTGATGGTAAGGTGAAAAAGTTTCTGTAGTGTTGCTTCCATATCTTGCTGCCTTGACAGCCGTAAAGCAGAAAAAAAAAATCCCATGTGTAAAATTGCTGACCTTTACCAAATATAAACACTTGCAGTCACAAGTTTCTCCAAACTATTTTAGTTAGAGCAAGGAAGCTCTGAACGTTATATGCACCTGCCTATGCAAGGAACAGACTTCAGACATCAAGTGAATGTCAGCATCTCTATAGTTTAAGGAAAGGCAGATATTTAAAAATATATATTTTTTTTTGTTCTCTTTTTTTCTCATTTTGATTTGGGACTACTGAAAAAGAAGAGTTGTGACAAGAGTGTTTTAAGAAGTGCTCAGAATATGAGCAGACTTGTTTGTGAGCAGACTTGTAAAACTTCAGTGCTTATAGCTATAAAGTACAAAATATTAAAATGATTCTTTCAGTCTGTCATCGCTGTGTCGTATCTGAAGAGCTGCTTCTTCAGTTTTGTACAGCACTATATACTCAGTATTATTGTTAAAAGAACTGAATCTCCTTTCTTCTTTGGATTTGGAGTTTCCTTTGAGATTTCATTTTAGCTGCACTGCAGACAAATTCCTGAATTTTTCAAAGTGAGAGCAGAATGTTTTCATAAGCTTAAAAAAAAAAAAATCAAGTTTTCATTGAAATAAAGCCTCACATTCTGTTCAGAAAAGGTGCATTGCTCAAAGTCAGCTTCTTCAAAGTACATTGAATTGTCTTGGGAAATTTTCATGGGTGTTTAATTTCCATTTGCAGGTAATCATACAGGTATCTGTGTATATTATTTTACATGCTTTCTTTTTTCTAAGAAAAGTTTTAACTCTGTCTTGCTAACATATAGTTGACAACCACTGAAGTAAGATCTGATTGATATGGTGGCAGATCTAAAAGATGGGGCCACTAACAGGCATCTCTGCAGTGACTGAAATAAGTTGTAGAGTGGTCCCTTAAATATTATTCCTTTATTTAAAACAATCCACAAAAGGAAAGAATGCTTAATAAACATTCATTTTCTAACAACACAATCAAAATGTTGAACATACCAGTTGCTTACTACTGATTTTTATCAGTACATTAAAGAAAGGTAAATTTTTGGC
>VXAV01007222.1:1646-14996 GCA_013399715.1 Alectura lathami | reverse complement strand
TTTTGAAACCACGCTTGGCAGTCAGTGTAGATCTATGCATGGGAGCAAGATCTGACTTGTACTCCACATTTGTAGTATTACATGCCCTACATATCAAAGGTACTGTAACTTCAGGCACTTTTTCTTTGAATCTCAGTAAAGGTTAGCAGTAGTGCCTTCTCAGACAGAGCAAGCCAAAAAGTGTTTTTAACATCGTTGCAGTAGTGGTAGGGAGGGAAATGGTTTGAGTGTTGTCTCCAGGTGAAGACTTCAGTCACATTTACATGTTCAGATTTGCAGGTGATTTAAGAAGAGCCCCAGCTTTTTCTTCAAATCGCACCTTTATAGGTTGTCATCCTTCAGATCTTTCTAGACCTCTTATCTTTCTGCATCTTTTCTATTCTGATGTGAAATTACCATGAACTTTGTGAGGGCTCAGTCATGTGAAAACAGTGAAGCTATTTTAAGTAGTGAGAAAACCACCTTCACCTTGCCAGGCTTCCGGGCCTGTGTCAAGGATATCCTGGCATTAGTTGATCATTCCTGAGGACTTGATTGCTTTGTATTCCTCTTAGTTGTTTTTCCTCTTATCATTCAAGTATGCCCACTTTATTTCTGTTAGACCTACGTTAGGAGCCAGATTAGCCTCAGTGCAAGTCTGTGCACTTCTGTAGAGCTTTGAAACTTGACCTCATGTGTCTACCTGAGTGACTGCATGTCTGCAGCATAACTGATTCCCTATGTAATTTATTTTTGATTTCACAAAAAGTATTGTACAGACATTGCAGGGAGTGTTAAAAATCAGGCTGCAGCAGTAGTAATGTATGATTGTGTGTAACGTCTGCAGGCAGTGACAAATTTATACACTAGTGACCAACCAGACCAGCTTTGCAAGAAAAGACACCAGGCGAAAGGAGGAAAGCTTGCATATTGTGCCTGCTGTAGAATGGGCAAAGCTGAGAGGATCTGTGAAGCTGCTGATCTTCCAGCTCTGTCTTACCTTGCTCTTCTGCTGCACAGGATTCCAGGGTGGACGGGTGCTTGAATTCCCACCGCATGTAGCTTCCAGGGGTGATACTCCAAATGTGTTGGAGCTATGTGATCCCATGCCAGCAGAAATATCCTCCTGCAGTGAAGGGAGAGGAGCAGGATAGTTTCTCAGTGTTTTATTTATTTTTTTCTAGCTTTATTGGTAGTAAAATGGAGAACACAGCCTTTTCTTCAGACTCCATGAGAATGTGCTAACTTGGACTTACAGGGGACAAATTGAAACGCATCATTTTGATAAGTTAAAATATTTTGTTTAGATATGGTTGAAATGCTTTGCTCTTTTCCTGCAAGACTTGAAGGGGAATGCACAAAGCATGTATAGGAGCAGAGGTGGATTTGCTCTGTTGGAGGAGCAGAAGCATGCAGAGCTATGCACATAAAAATGTCTAGATATGTGCACAGGCAGTGCACTGACATCTTAACAGAAGTCATACTCAGTTGATAGAAATTCAAGTACATTTCATGTGGACTTTAAACTGCAATTTCTTGCACAGCTAAACTAATCTAGTAGGGTGCCGTTGCTCAGGGGAAGTAATCTGGGTAGTGCTCTGCTGAGTTAGTGAGCCAGTGTGTGAGGAGTATGAAGAGAGAAGAGAGCACGATTACCTTCATGCAACAGTGCTCTAGGTAGTTACTGGGAACAGCGATATGAGGTAACTTTGTTCAGTTGATGTTGTTATTAGTCTCTGCTCAAGAAAGTCCAAGATCTTGGATTCGTTGGCCATTTTATGCGTAGGATTTTGATTACATTTGCTGTGAGATCATTCAAAACTGTCAGGAATTCATCCTGTGAAATCAGTGCTCATTGGTGTAGGCTGCTGCTGTAAACCAAAGTGGAGACCACTGCTTTTAGCGCTTCTCCAACAGTTGTGCTACAGTTTTAATTCCCAACCATAATTCAGTTCCCACAGAAATAAGATTTTTATTGAAGATTGGAAGAGGAAATGCGGGACAACTGTTTGAACCACGCTACAGGACAGCAAGAGCCTTTTAAAACTGTGAAAGGTTGAAAAACATGAGTTTGCAAAATCCTTAGGTCAGGATGAGGTCCCAGTTCTGAGTTAGGAGCGGTATAGATTTGTGTGGAACCTGGTATCAAAGCAGCAGTATCCGGTCCCTGAGTTGAAACAAGTCAGTTTCCAGTACTTGAAATCCACCCTCTTTTTCTTCTCACTTCTTTCTCTTCACCACGTACACTCAGTTTGGTGGCTCTTTGTATTGTTGGAATTCAGTCAGAGAATTTGACCTACATGCTTTCTTGGGTGTGTATAACTTAGCATGGAGAGAATGAACATGAACTTTTTCTGTTTCACAGGCTCACCTTTTCTAATACTTTAATTTAATACTGTGTTCTCCCTTCAAAGGCACTCATTTATTTTTGAGGGAGTTGAACTGTGCAGAGCGCTTCACTTTGTCCAGCTAGGCAAACAAAGTTCATTATTATTGCACTTTTATTACACAATAAATTCCTTGCAGATACTGTAATATATTTTAATATGCTTTGTAATCATTTTTAGGAAGTGGTGATAAAAATAGCTGATTTAATAAACTAGTATTGAACTACCTGACATTTTTGTTTGTAATTTTTGTTCTGAAAGGTAAACTTTCAGTGCCCAGGATATTTTAAATTATTCCACTTAAGGCTCATAGACATAGTAGCTATTTGGCAAGCTGTTTATTTTCTCACCTCAGTTTATGGATCTACAATAGGTCATGGCTATTGCTCTTCTGTGTCCTTCAACTTGTTGCTGAAAATACCACCCACACCAAGGCTTGATTCCAGGATTTAAATTTACATTCAAAATGGGAAAAAAAAAAAAAAAAGAAAGTAAGAAAAAAACTCCAGCACATCTCAGTAATTATCTTTTTATAGCAGAATGTAATTTTGAAGCTTCTCAATGTCTAAGCATGGAATTTTCTTAAAGTCCAAGAGAGAAAGATAAATCAGCATAGAGGTAACTTACCGTGCAGTTTGAAAGCTTGAAACTTGAGCTGTCAGAGGCATTTCTTTTGGCTGAAGTGGGGGTACTTGCCTTGAAAAATAGCAATAGGATAAATAGTAGTCTAGTAAAAGTACTTGGTTAATATGTATTCCCATAAATCTTCATTGGCATCTTCCATGCTGTGCTGCCTACTGCTTATAAATGGCTAATGATATCCATAGAAAAATCACTTTAATGTTGTGCTTAAATTAATCCCACCTGCCTCTCTCCTTCCCCTGTACACGTATGATTGATTTGAAGCACTTCCAAAGATGAGATCTGTGCCACCAGGATGCTATGGTTCAGCTACTGGTCCTATTATCAAATCTAAGTTGCTGCAAAGTTAAAGGCTTTTGTGGGTAGCAGTGTTAGCAAGCTATGCTATTGTGCTTGTGGTGGTCATGCCATATGTCACATGAAAGAATGTTTCATGTGCGAACAATATGTTGTGTATTCCTTGAGGTTACAGTGCTGTTGAATTGCAGTGGTTCATTTTAACTGTTCCTTTTGAAAGTCAGAAATAGTTTGGAGAAGATGATCTCTAATGGGTTTTGGAGATGGTTTCTTTTGGTTTGAGGGATGGAGGGGGTTAGAATGGTGTTTTTCATACTCCACACACAAGATATTTTAGACTTTGGAAAATTTATAGCACACTTCATAGTTAGATATTTTCCTCTAATCCACAGCTTATATTTGGACAACAGGAAAAGAGAATGGACATCTACACTAACAGTAAGTTTTGCAGTAGTTGTTACTTCTAATATTTGGCACCCTTTAAGTGCGAAATATTTCGATTTCTGCCTGCCATACCATTTAATTTCTCCAAACTTCATTTTTACCTCCTGCTTTTGGTGTATTTGTGTTTTGGAGTAGAGACCGTTCTGAGTTTCCTCTCATCCAAGGCTCTATTGTGCTGCAAGTAACAACTGTGAGTGCAGGGGACCTTTTGGAAAGCTTCACCTGTGGGCTAGGCTGCCTAGTTAACGTAGTAAGTCCCAGGAAAAAAGAGTTGGCAGCTTTGCCCTGCTTAGACAGATGGACAGACATATCTGTTCTGGAAAAGGTGCCTCCCTTTGCTCAGGATTCACGGCAATGAGCGTCTGGAAATACGTGCCCAAACGCAGCAAACAACTGTAATGATCAAAACACAGCTGGAGAGGAGATGTATGTGTTTTTCACAGTTTTATTCAGTGTTTTTGATCTCTGAGGGAAAAAACATGATATTGTGAGGTGGGCTCATCTCCCTTTCCCAACACAACTGCATGCTTGCACAGATTTGTACCTTGTAATAGACTGTACTTTCTGTCTGGTCCTGTGACACTAGAAACTCCATAATGCCAGGTCTAACTTGTTATCCTGCCTACTCTCTTCTATGAGGTGGAGCTTGTCCATGTTCTTTCCAAGGGCTGCTAGCTCAGCATCCCATACTCCACTTTAGTCTGGAGCTGTGAGGATTTCATTGTGGTGAATGTAGCTCATTTTGCAGTCTATGAAATAAAAGAATTAGCTATACCTTTTGTTATGGTACAGAGGCATTGGATGTTATCTATCTATCACCAGACAATGCGTTTCAGATGCGCTGTGAGATTCTATGTATGGTTATCATTTCTTTTAAACATTTTAATCAAGGGATCATTGAAAGATGCTCTTGATGCTTACTGATTTCCTAGTTCAGATTATCTGGTATTTTGTTCAAAATGCATTCATTTCATGTCTAGACTGAAAGAAGGAAATTAACCAGCAATGGAACTGTAACCACAAAGTTCTGGACTTGGCAATTTTGGCCTGCAATAGATGGCAATTCTTCATTTTGCACAACCCTATTTTATCTATTGCCTGGAAAAATTTACACCTTTAAAAATGTGAACTGTTTATACAACTCTATATCGTGGCAAGTTATGTTCAGTTATTCAGCATGGCTGGGTGGCCTGCACAATGAAACTGGGACACATGGGCTGGGAAGGAGCTGTGACTATAACAGGCTGATTGAGGTAGTGGGGGACCAAAACCTGAGAGCTCACCATGATATACACCATCCCTGTGTCTAGGATGCAGTACTCTAGTACTAGGGTTGGTGAATACCAATCTGCATGCAAGTCTCATAATTTTGTTTCATTGATAAATGAGGCTAAATCCAATATATAAATAGCCCCCTAAAACAGAGCTGCAAAGGAGAAAATTTTTTGCCCTTCTTCCTGCAGTTGTCCTCTGTAGTAGCAATGAGTAACAAAGAAAGAATCTGAACCACAAGGATAAAAATGCACTATTCAGATCTGGGATTACCAACACAGAGGTTTCTAAGACCATTTTCAGTATGGTGTTCGAACTACAAAGATATTTGTGTCACTTGAAAATCTTTATCTATGTTTGTATGAAATGGAAAGAGAATTAAAGTCGTCTGTTGCATGTGCTCATCCCACAAAGCCTTTGAAGCTTTTATGTTAACTGTTTGAGGTTCAGAAACAGAGGGAAATATTCAAGATAATGTAAACAGCTGCAAGGAGAAAATGCTTTTATTTCATGACTAAACAAGCAAATGTATATTTTCTCTGTTTCAAAAAGATGAGTGAATTTCTTCATGCCAGGAAAAAGAAATCCATCTGATTTTGCTTTAAGCTGTCCTCTTTTTCAAGTGCAGCAAGGGGCTCCAGTTCCTTTGCATGATGTAATTCGACTGTTCTGCTTGAATTCTGCTCCACGTTGATGTCATGTAGCCTCTAGCCAACTATTCAAAAGAGAAAAGCCGCTTCTAGTTTAGACTAGAGCATGGGGAGGCTGAGGCTTATAATAAGCCTGCATCCCAGGGTTCCAGTTTAGAGCTCAGCTTTCAGAGGAGCTGGGGCTCCATCGGTGGGGACCCTGCCTGCAGGCAGGTGGCACCCCAGGGCAGCTGGCTGTGGTGGCACAGGAAGGCAGGTAGGTGGGCAGCAGGCGGGGGCTCTGGGGAGTGGCAAGCTGGAGGCCTGTGGAAAGAGGAGCCAGGAGCAATATTTGCCTATTTAAGGACAAAGTTCAGCTGAAAGGCCTATAAAACAGGGAAGCTGCATGAGCTGATGCCTGGAAGTCTCCATGTCTTTCCTAACTTTTGACTAACTTCCTATCTTTTCCTTGAGCATTGCTGTCCCAAATGAGCAAGTATCTTCTTGCCATACTTACTTCCTCTCTGGCATTCTTGGTGTCCAAAAAATAACTCTTCTGTGTCACACTTGAGGTCTGAAATTTGCTATAATTCAAGACATAGGCAGAAAATATTCTGGGGTCACAGTGCATACCACCTGTGTCTACACTGCCTCAACGTGGCCAAATTTCATCTGTGGGCTGGAGCTTTGCTGGGCCATCTTCTTCAGGGCTTCTTGGGTGGCTGTGCGCCAAAGCTGCACCGGGCAGCAGGCAAGGCTCTGGTGTTGGACGTGAGCAGGCGGGAACTGTGCGTCTGTTTCCACCTGTGCTGCAAATACACACTCCTCGTCTTTCAGAAGTAGACGGATTTTATGAAACCAGTGTATCTGTCTTTAGAATAGATAATGCAGCTGTGTGGTAGCAGGGGTAAGAAACCATTCCTGTTGTGGACCCATCCCATGTGTGCCCCTTGCTGAGGGGAGGCAGCCTGTGGGCTGCTGCCTCCTGCTTGCACTCACGTGGCACGCTGTGGTCTGCCAGGCTGGCCCCAGGGCTGCCTTCCTGCTCCACAAGCAAGGCCCAGATGTCTGTCCTGCGGAGACTTTTACATGTGGAAGTAACGCTGCTTGAGACGCTGTGGGGGGCAGAGGGCTGAGCTGTCTTCCATGTGTTTGCACTTATTTGAGATTTGGGAACCTTCTCCTTAGTGGTTCTCAAATGAGTTTTTTTTGTTTTTTTTTGTTTGTTTGTTTGTTTGTTTGCTTTTTCCACGTAACTCTCTGGGACTTGCATACACAAAGCATACCCGATGGTGGGTGGCAGGCTGTGCCAAACCTTTCATCTCAGCAAAGTGAACAAGCTCAGTTCTCTGTGGCACAAGTGTGACCATATGGCTTTTAAATCCAAACTGGCTTTGCCCAGCGGCAGCTCAGAGCCTGGTATCAGGCTCACAGGACTCTGGGCTGTGAATGGCCTTATGCAGGGACACATCAACAGGTGAAGGCACTTACATTCACCTGTGCCAATTTGGTTTCCTTTGGCCCGGACCCTGTCAGAACCCTGCACCCCAGTGGGTGAGGCCTGTGGTGGCGGGAAACTGGTGCTGCGGCCTGGAGATCGAGGCTGGGGAGGCTTCTGTAGGCTTGGGGCTCTGCCGTCTGTCCTCATGGCAAACAGCCCTCTGGTCAGGGTGGGAGCAGAAGTAGCAAACTCCACGTCTGCACCCTTTTGGCAACCCTGTGATGGTTGCTTTCATGCTCTTTGCGAAGGGGATTTAAACATTTATCCCTGTCTTGGAGGGGGTCTGAGAATTCATGTAGTGTTTGTAGGGTGAGGGGGGGCAACTAATTTACAAATCAAATGAAATTTCAGATAGGTCAAACAGAAGTTCCATGTCCCTCTTTGTTTTACACAGCGGTGCCAGGAGTGGGAGAGCAGTGGGGTAGGGCTGGGGACTGAGGAGCCATGGGGCTGCAAGCCAAGCTGCTCGGTTGCAAGGTCTGTTTGATCTCCATGGTCTCTGCTTCTGTCTTAAGCAGAACAAGATCAAGGATAGATAATTTAAAAAAAAAAAAAAAAAAAAAAAAAACAAGCCTAACACATCTTACACATCTTGTGTGGCTGCTGCTTTGCTGAAGGGAATCCTGCATCAGGGCCCTCCCTTTTAAGAAACAAGAAAATGCTTCTGCCAACATGGAAAACTGCTCCAGACTGAAAAAATGGGCAAGGTGGAGGCTGCGCCTTCTTTCTAAAGTCAGTGGCAAGGTTCCACTCCTCTGCAAAAGCAGCAAGTGAGGACCATAATTAGCCTGGAAGGGTAGGGGTTTTTTTGTTTCTTNNNTTTTTTTTTTTAGGAGCAACTCAATTTGTGTAATTAAGAAAATGTCACTTGCTCCAACAACGAATGCTTCCCCCACACCACCACCTCAAATGCGACCTGCTCTGAGCTGTCCTTGGCCTCTCCCTCTGTCCCTCCTGGAAACTGCACGCAAGTATCATTCTAAACTTCCTCTTACCTTGTTAGGATATAAATAACTGAGGAAAAGGCTTTATTTATCATTGTTGTATAAATGTCCAGCATTTTAATTCTGACCTGCATATAGATATATATATGCACACAAATGTGCTCTCTCTATATATATAGCAAACGGAGATAGATTTTCAGGAGTTAGTGAAATTTTATACCATAGCTTTGATTGTCTTCTCATGTCATAAAAAAGCAAAGCTAGTGTTTCACACATTTATTGGTTAGATAATAATTAACTTGCAAGAGGGAGAAGTGCCTGTTTCCAGGCATTCACCTGTGGGTTCTCTGCCCTCTATTTGATAAGAGCAAGGACCAGACATTTTCTCAATGCAGAGAACCTGGCCAAATTGTACGAGGCTTAAGGCAGTCGCCTATGATCCTACTTTTACAAGAACATAGGTAGAACTAAAAGGAAGATGAAAACAGAAGAACAGAATTATAACCTGGCAATGAGCTTACAGAAGAGATGGAAACAGCTGCTGAATTTATGTCCTCTTCCTGTGGCCCATTTCCCATTTAATGATTATTAAGAATGACTTTGTATTAATTGGCTAGTAAAGATAAGTCTGGGAATTTGGAAGGATTATCTTGAGTAATACCTGTAACAGATGCATTTAATTTTTATTTTTATCTGACTCAAGTGATACTATGTACATTTCTCTAGGTTATGTATGAAGATACAGATTTTGTTGATCAAGTTTTATCCGTATGTAGCTGGGGATGGATTGTTCATTTCTTCTTATATTTCCTTCCCTCATTTTGGATGCTAACAAATTTATACTTGCCAGAAGGCAAAAGACTGATATTCCCTTACCTCATCTCTGAGGGGAACATATTCACTTGGGGTTTCTGATTGCAATGCCTGCTCGTTTTCTAGTGGTGATTCCCAAAACAATCCTCCAGTTCCCAGCAATGATGCCAGGTCAATGTGTTCTGTGGTTGTGCAACCTTGTCAATGACAGCAAGGCCTCACTGCTATATAAGTTACCGGAATCATTCTCCCTGTTGTCATTAGTGGTAAAGTCCATCAATAGGAACCTTTACACACATGTCTTTGCACTTCCAGCTTGCTTCCAGTTTGCTCTTCCAGCAGGGTAACTGTGCAGATGAGCTTCCTCAAAATGGTGGCTGGCAAATATCTAAGCCTTCACAAATTCACCTTCCTGTTTGCTTTATCTGAATTAAACTTCTTGGGCACTGCTCTCATCTGTATACCCTCTTCTGTGCTTTCATTTTCAGACACCATTGTTAGGTTCAACTTCCTGAGCAGTAATTCCTTTAGAAAAGTATCCTGTGATCATTCAGAGCCCTGAATGAAACTGTGAAAGACTAGATGTGCTCTTTACCAAAGGGTCAGCATGGTGGATGGCTATTTTCATTATGTTACTAGCAATTTTGCTTCTGTATGCATCTGGTTCTTGTGCTCAAAAATAATGTAAGGCCCTGTGACAGCCTTTACTCACTGGGTTCTAACAGGTTATTTCCTTCAGGTCAGGTGAAAGGTTTGTAGGCAGATCATAAATACTTGGTCTCTGTTCCTGAATTCAAAGGTTGCTTTGCATGAAAACGGTAAACTGAACGTAGGAGTACAAGTGAATCTGGAACTGAAAGTCATTCTCCAGAATGGCCATCTGCTGACTGTGAGAAAGGAGTTCCTCCCAACCTCAGTAAGTCCAGATTTTTTGTGTTGTTTGAGCTAATTTTTTTTTCTGCAATGTACCATTAGAGCCAGATTTCACTTTTGGCACTGCCTTTACATCCAGTAAATACAGATATTCTATCATAGTTCTGTCATCATGTAAATATCTACCCACGTTCGGAGCATTTATAATAGAATTTAATAGAACAGGTGAGTTGTTTTATTAGGCAGTAGCTCACCAAATAAACTTCCTTTCTGCCTAAATGAAATCTGTTCAGACATTGCATGGGATGACTGCAATACCTGGGTAACAACCCTTTAAAAAAAGGAGGTTGCAGATATTCTGAGAACATTTGGCAAATTCAGAAATGGCATTGTTATATAGGTTTACTATGTAGGAGTTGGTTAATATCACCCCTCTGTCAGGCAGCGGCAATTCTTTGAATATCTTCTCTCCAAATGCAGAAAGTGAGCTGTGCTGATCAGAAAGTATTCTGAGGCTCTTCTTTATTGTTCCATTTCAAACTTTGCAAAATTCTTCGTTTTTACAGTCTACTCACAGTCGGGCAGATAATGTTTTTTTGAGTGTTTTATGAATTTAAAGGGCACAGAGCCCAGAGTAGCTCAGAACTGGGCCTCTGCAAAGCATATGCAGATGATCTGGGAAGCAGGTTACACTCTGTCAGTTTGTTACAGGTTTTAATTTTTCATTCACTTCGCTCTTTGCAGTGGGGTGACAGCAGCAGACACCTCTCTCCTCTTCCACCATTACAGCAAGTTTCTTGGTTTTGTGGATAGACTGATATCCAGGTAATACATAATTAAAGCATTATCCCAAGAAGATGACATTTGGTCGTTGAAAATGTTTGTAGCTATGGATCTTAGATGGATTTTTTTAGATGAATATCTTGCCTTCATAACAGCAAGGTCACCACTGTTACAGATTCACACTGTAAGCAAAATAACTCCAAAAGGGTTGTTTGAGTTGAAATCTGGTTTATTGCATCACAGATTCTAAAGGGAAGACTCTCGTACCTTCTGTTCTTCCTGAATGTTCAGCTTGGGTGCTGTGACGAATTACAAGCCTGATTTGTCAGTGATGTAGAAGAGGCAGACAAGTCTGTGACAGCCTGGGGAAGGGCAGTAGCGTTCCCTGATTCCTGGCCCAGGGCCTTGTCCATGTGATTGTGGACCTCTGTCACCATCCTTTCAGTAAAAGATATGCAAAAATCGAACTCATAATAGGAAAGAACCAAGTTGTTTCTATTTCCTTTCAAAACAACTATTCAGTTTCTGCTGGAAATATTACGATCTGAAAGCCAACAACAGCATCCCAACCAGCCCTCTGAGAGCATAACACACTTTCAAGCAGTGCTTTGGGTGATTTTCAGATCCCTCTCTTTCTGACAGGGTACAAGATCAGTTCTCAGTCATGTGCTTTCAGCACATTCCAGGAAGTTACTGACGACTTTCTTCTTAGGGGATCAAGGGGCTGGGGAGAGACTGAAAGAAGGTAAAGATGCATAAATATGTCTCATTTTCATCCTGATCATGGAGATACATTCTAAAAGGAAGAACACTAGTAAGTAAAAATAAAGTTGAGTGAAAATGAAGTGCAAAGTACAAGCTAGAGGAAATTAAGGTATTATACTGGGTGTGGTATTGAATTTTGTACCTATAGGGGCTGGGTTCCCAATACGTATTGGGTACATCATTGTCATTTGTAGCTGGTCAGGTAGTTCTCTTCAGTACTGACCACCTCACTAGAGTTTCTGACTTCCTAGGTCACCATGGATAGTGAATATGAAAAAGATCACATCAAAAAGCTGCAGGAGCAGCGTATGTTCATGCAAAAGAAAACCTTCACCAACTGGATGAACAATATCTTCTTCAGGAATAATGTAGGTATCTACTTTGGGACTTATTCCCTGGTTTTGTTTTTAATTATTTCACTCACTATATTCTTGTATATGTCAACACACCTTTCCTAAGTGTTGCCATCGCACACACATGCAAGTAAAAAAGGCTTTGACTGACCAGTGTACATACTTCATCCTGTATCTTCTACCTCATATCTATTTCCATTGTGCTTGTTAACAGTCTTCTCTGAAATTCTGGTTCACTTTCATAGACTATGTTCCTATAACACTATCACTTTTGTGGTGTTCAATGTGTCTTGCTCATCTTCCTAAGGGAAGATCTTTATTCTTGTTCTTCTGAAAAGTTAAGTATCTACAGATGTTTGGATTTCCCCTAGAAATGCCCAATTTTTAATCAACTGAGCAAAATTTAGGGACTTTCTGCTCTGCCTGAGACTTCTAAATGCAGATCAGTCCAGCATGAGTTGCTGCTCAGTGGCTCTTGAAAAGTTGCTGTTTCAGGTCTAGCAGTTTCAGACATATTACTGTGCAGTTACAGATCAGTGTGGTTTCAGTGTGTCTAAGACTTCAAGAAAGCATCAGAGGTAGTGTGCAATTGAGTTGTTTGTGTGACGTAATCCACTATATTCTAAAAGTGACCAGATTTACTGCAGATAAATTAATTTCAGGCACAAATAATCTAGCTGTGACACAGTATGGAATTATATTTTCCAAAAACAATTCACTTTTCTAGAGTTCACAGTTGATATTAATGAAAATTGACCTTGGAGACACTAAACCAGACCAGGGCTCTTGTTTCCATTCTAGCTAGTGACTGTTGTACAATGTTTCAATATTAGATGCATTTTTTACTGTGTAATGTTTTAACTCGGCAGTTTGTGCAAAGCCAGCCTCAGAGCACAATGAACTTTTAAATTAATTTTCTTACCCTGAGAGAGGACCTGCAAAATATATTCTTATTTTTCTACCTGCAGAAAGTCAGGCTTTTATGATACAGGAGATTATTTCTGTATAGCTACAAAACAATATGCCCTCTGTCATTTTAAAAACACATTCAAGTTCAAAGATTAAAATGTTCGTCTTTACTTCCTGCATAGCACTTGACTGTGTACCATAAAAGCATGAGAAAATCCTGTGAGAGCTTTCCAAACCATATACGGTCAGAAATGGTGCAGAGACTGAGAGCTTATCAAGGTCTTCTCAGCAACATAGTCAGCTTGCCAACATGCACTTTAACTTGATAGGATCATACTACAGGACACTGCAGTGTTCTCTGTTGCACTATTGAGTGCTTCAGGTCTAGCATTACTGTTGGACTGAATCTGTTAAGCAATCTGTGATTTGTGTGTTTATGTGGGGATGGATGCAACAAAGCTATTACAGCTGTTGCTGAGTGGGGTGTAAAGCAGATACACAGCGACAATCTCTTTACAAATTAATTAAAATAAAACTGTTCTTCACGAATGAAAGTCCCACAGAATATAACAGCTTTAACTTTTTTGTAGTAATATACTGTAGACAGTATTTTAGGATTATTTAATATGCAAAAAGAAATAAAGATTGCAATGAAACAGGGCGTTTTTCATGGAGATAATCAGCCAGAGAAAGTTGGCAGTCCTTGTACTACACACACACACACAAAAAAAAAAACATTCCTGAAGTCCCTCTCACTTG
>VXAV01007219.1:55824-83363 GCA_013399715.1 Alectura lathami | reverse complement strand
TGAATGAGGTATGCTTGTTTGGGACACTGAATTTGCTCAGGATTTTTAGAGGCACTGAAGGAAAAGACACAATTTTTGGGAGAGGAATTCCAACAGGACAAGTGTCTTGAGGCAGACAGCTCCTGAGGACAGCTTCTAGGCGCTCCTTAGACCTTCAGTGAAACAGTCTGAATTCTGAGTAATAAGTTAGATATTGTTTTTATGACACATCACAATGTAACTCAACATAGGTACATGTTCATGTGTCCCATCTTCACTAAGGTAAACCACATTTCCCTGTTAAGATGTGGCAGTGTTTTTGCCAGCATCAAAACTCTACAATTTCCCAGAGACCTCATGAAAGTTAAACAAGATAGTCCCACAACAAAGATGTTAGTATCTAGCTGTGTTAATCAAAGGCTGCTATCCTTCTTGTATCTTCTCTGAAATGTAGCCTTAGCTCTTCTTAGGATTTTGGTACAGTTTTAAACATATCAGAAAGTGAATTCCTTATAATTTTAAATGTTTTTATTGCAGTGTCACAGACAAAGCAGGTCCATAAATTCCTTCCATCTGAATATTAAAAAATAGCTTTCCTCCCTTCAAAACAGTAGGAACAAAACAACAAAAGAGTGAATTAATTCTTATTGCAAAAGGCAAACATGAGTCTTCCATTTCCCATTGGAATTTTGAACACATTAGTTTGCTACTCACCCAGGAAACCCCTCGAGTTATGCACTCTCCATCCTATTCTTTCAACTAGAAATGATGAAAGTTTTGTAATAAATACTCCCCAAAAAGGCAGTTTATTGTTGTTAAAATAATTGGAAACCTGCACTTCATCACTCATTGACATGTTTCCTATTATCTGTTGTAGAATTCAGAAAGTTACATATTTATGACCAAACCTGGCAGTACGCTCTAGATTTATATACTAAACACAATCTCTTCCAATTTACAGCTTCAGTCGACACATTTAATACAGTGCACACATTTCCAATTATTCTTCCACTGAAGCAAGGAAAATACCAGCTAAGATGCAAATTAGCTGCTAAACATACTCCCCAACCCTGCATCCAGAGCTTTCATTAGATCACT
The DNA here is from genome assembly GCA_013399715.1 of Alectura lathami. Classification (NCBI taxonomy): domain Eukaryota; kingdom Metazoa; phylum Chordata; class Aves; order Galliformes; family Megapodiidae; genus Alectura; species Alectura lathami. The sequence goes on along the minus strand of VXAV01007219.1, from coordinate 82,286 downwards.
CTATAGAGGAATTTAAGACTATTCCATAGACTGAGTTAGCTGACTACTGATTGATTTATTTTAATTTTTCATAGGTTAATTTTGCCAAAACGAGGAACACATCTGCTTCAGCTAATTCAAGGTAATTCACTTAAAATATTACTCATCTTGAAATGACTCAGCAGGTTTCTTGTGTATACTGTTTGTGGGACTGTTCCCAAAACCATCGTCAGAAATCAATGCAGTATAACAATAGACCTGCTAGGACATTGACATTTACCAAATGTCTGGCATTAGACCTAAGCAAAACCTACTGGGGAGCACGGGATGGCATTTGTTCCAATGTTCATTATATCAAAACATGAATATTAGAATACTTTCTGTAAAAACACATAAGACAATGTCTATCAATATACTTATTAACATGACCATTGGAAAGAACATTTTATGTTAAACATAGACGTGTATTTCCAAAATAGTTGAATGGCTTCATAATTTTCTCTGGCTGTCCTCACCCAGAGGAATATTTAATCACCTATGTCTATCATATTCTTGAGGTGTGGTTGGTTTCTTGTAAAGTACCTGAAGGTTAATACAATTCACTTCAATATCAGCTCATCGTATTGACAATAATTCCAGAAATGTGGGAGAAGCGTAGAGAGAATAGCAAAAGTACTATAGTTACCTGGACATTTCAGGAGATTATATCATAGTTCAATTATGTTTTATTTAGATTTAAACAAGAATTTTAAAAACAGCAAAATAAATAATTAAAAATTATGAGGAATACAACACCCCAAAGGGCAAAAAAAAAAAAAAAAATCAGGAAAGACTCCTGTTCTCAAGGCAGGAGTAGATTTTTCTGCTTCTGAATCAAGCATAAATAAAACTTACATGTGTATTTTTTTTCCTACATTTTTGTCATAATCTGTTCATCATATACTCCATATTTTTAAACTTCTTTTGAAGCAGAAATTCTAGGTCCTTCGATAGGTCAGATGTTCATTTCAGCAGCCTGAAAACATCCTTAAGTTTCAAGAGACTCTCATTAATGACACTGAAACCTGAAAGATGCTTTTATTTGCCAGACATTTCAAGAAATATTTCCTTTGATAGACTGTAATTATCCTCATGAAAGACTCAAAGGACATCAAAATTCTACAGCTGTGTCACACTTAAATCTTCTTCAAACTTATACAGCTCCCTTCAAAGAAGGGAATAATTACTTTATTTATTCATAATATAGAAATTGGTTCTCCTATCTGTCTGGCACATATTTTTTTTGGACATGCTGGTAGAAGGATTACATGTAGATGTTACACCTGCTGTACACTGGAATCCACTATCAGTTATTGGAGTAATTTTTAGTATTAAAGACTAAGGGCAGACAGTGGCATTATGTAACTAATTAATGACTGTGATCTCTACTTGTGTCTGTATTTTGACATCGACTGTACTTCCTTCCATTATAATATCGTAACTAAAAAGATAACTTAAAATGCCTATTTTTCTCTTTCCTTCTTCCTCACAATAACAATATGTGCAGAAGACAGTATGAAATGTAAAAAAGTATTCTTGCTTAGTGCTTAGTACTGCTAAAGCAGTAAGTTTAATAAAATAATAAAAAAATAAAAAAATCAGAACAGCTATTTCATCAAAAGATCTATCAGAACCTGAAAGGCTAGAAAAACTTTTAAAAAGATAAATTAATTTTTGTAAGCAAAAGAAAATTACACAAAAGAAAGAAGAGCAGATTCACATAAAAATTGAAATATTTACTGAAAAAAGAAAATATATATATAAATGAGGCCTAAGGAAGAGGTCCCTCTGTGAAAACTGGAGGTACAAGGAAAAAAAAAAAAAAAAAAAAAAAAGTAAACTTATTTACATCTGCTATTCTTGTCCTTGAGGTCATAAGTAAACATGACAGAGGAAAAAACAGATCAGAAATTCTGGTTTTGATCCAGAACTGGAATAAAATCTAGCTTTAATTTACTATCATGATCCAGTGGAGTTAAATAGTTTCCAAAAAAAATAGAAATGTAACCACTCCTGTTTAAGACGATTTGTATTGGAGTACAAATGTTTTGATCTCAGTTATGGAATATGCTGACTGTTCCCTGAAATTGTAACAACTTCAATTCATCCTTTACTCAACCCTCAAACCACATTTTCCAAGGAAATTGTCTGTTCATCTCCATTAAGGAAAACTACATTGCTCTTTGTTTTTCTAATTTATTTGTCTAACCCAGGCTGAATATAATTTAAAGCATCTCTTGAGATAGCAGAAAGGAGGGAAAGGGGTCAAACACAGTCAGGCAGAGAAAAAATGAGAAATCTTGCTAAATTAATTCTGTCCACAAAAAAAAAAAAAAAAAAAAAAAAAAAAAAAAAAAGTCTCTGAAAACAGTTATATTCTCATCTAGGCTGGAAAGATAATACTTCTTTTTGTATATAACATAATAAAGGAATAAAATTTTTAAATGCACTCAGCAACTTGGTACCAAAATTTGTGTTAACAGTTAAAATTAAAGTAGCTGAACTCTTTGCCTAAGGGACATATTACGACTTCCTGTAACAGTGTTTTGAGGAGTTTTTTCCACTGCGTATGAGAGAAGTGGTTCAGAAATAGCTTCAGAATCTTCTCTAATTCTTAGGCTTAAAATAAGAACACTCTTACAGATACGTTTAATTAATGGCTTCACGGTCTCTAAATCTAGATGAATATAATAAAAACGAACAACTGTAAGCAAGCTGCAAAAACAACTGTGTTAAGATCATTTAACCACAGTAAAAAGCTGGAAATCTTGTGTCTTTTCTAAAGTAAAGAAGGTAGTAGTTGAAAGCCAGTGAACAGCTCAAGCATCAAAATTGACCAATGATTTAAAACAGCATTATTTCCACCACATGGATAAGTTCAGTGGCTCAAACTTTAAAAAAGAGAAAAATAATATTCAGCTAGCATCAGATATGGAGGAGATTTGTGAAATGATATGAATGGACAGGCTTAAAATATTTATGAGTGGTTTTTCAACAGAGGCATTTTTGTCAAGAAAAAAGTGCCCCTACATTGCGTGCGTTCCATCTGAACACCAGGCAGCGCTTCTGTGCTGTGCAGGTGGCAGAGCACTGGCACAGGCTGCCCATAGGCTGTGGGGACTCCTTCTTGGAGATCTCCAGAAGCCAGCAGGACGTGGTATTGGGCACCCTGCTCTGAATGGCCCTGCTTGAGCAGGGGTTGGGCCAGATGACCTGCAGATGTGCCTGCCAACTTCAGCCTTCCTGTAAGTCCATGAAATTAGCTGTTATATGGAGGATATTTCACAGCTGTGAAGATTTTTTCACAAATCTGTGGCAAATAATTGTGCTGAAGTGTGGCTAATGCAACTGCTCAAAAGTCAAAAAATGAGAACCTAAGCAAAGGGGCCTGGAAAGATTGCTTCAAAAGTGGCTTGGTACTAGGGAACTATGTAGACGTTTTTCTCAGAGAGCAGAAATGCTTGCTGAAAAGGCAGCTGCAAAGCTTATCCAGGATGGTGATATGGAAGAGCTTGAGGATGCTGAAGTAAGGACAAGGCGGAGCTAGTCTGTGTGTGGGAGTGGCAGCTGAGCAGCTTGAACTGCACAGCCAACTACTTTTGGGATCCAGCCCTTAGAGAGGAGGGTAGGAGATGTGACAGAAACCAGACAAGTGTGTACTGGGAGAAGGCTGTGACCTAAGCAGGGGGAAGCAAAGAGAAGCCCCCTAAAATACCCTTACATAGCTATTTTATCTACTAGCTACTCTACATACCAGAGTATGGTATGTAGTTTTATGTTTCAGGAAAGAAATTTTAGGGATGGCAAACTGTCTCACTGCACTGTAAATTATCCTGTGGCAATTCACCTTAGCCCCCAATAAATTACTTTTCATCAAATCAATCAATTCATGTCTAAAAGTGAAGAAGGTAGCTTACAGAGCCCCAGACAGCCTTGTTCAATTTTCCCAAGTTTCTGTATAAGGCTGAAGCAAGCATTTATCAGTCATCCATAAAATTACAATTGGGCATTTTTGCAGCTAATCAAGTTCTAGCCTCACTTTTATTCCCAGATCTACACAGTGCAAAGGGATATTTATTTCCTTCTTCAAAGTAAAAACAAAATTCTTTTATTGAAAAATGAATACTGAGACAATCTAGGCAGAATTTTAACATTTACACTAACCTTATTTCTCCTGGTCACTTAAAATTCCTCTTCTTTACTTGCTCCTATGCATCACTGAATAGCCTAGGGTGCTGTTTTTCATCCAAGCTTGACAGACATCTAAAATCATACAGATGATGGTGCTTTTGGCACCAACAAGGAAGTGAGGGGAAATGGATTTTCTTTTTAGCTCACTGGTATCAAAAACTCTTTCTTCCCTTGCAAGCAAACAGCACCCTCTCCTGACCTAGGCATGAACATTTCACTATTCTTTCTGGTATTTCCACTGTACATATCAGAAGTAGTTGTCCAAGTGGGAGCAGGTCTGATTCTCTATTCTGTATGATCAAGAACAGAGAACTGACAGCTCCAGACCTCTGCATGAAATCCTATCATTAAATGAGAAGAAGGCAAAGTACAGTTACTTCAACAGATGAGATGGAAATTGCCTCCATGGTAGTCTGTGAGCAGGAGGAAAATAAATTGATTTTGGATATCCTTGTCTCACCTAACAAACTTTGTAATCCAGAGGAACTAGAAAGAGAGACATGGCAGTTCAGCATTCCCTCCTCCAGTCCCATTTTAGAAGACAATGTATCCTGTTATTAATATAGTGGTGGTAGTTGCTTATTTTCTAGAGACAGTCACAGGCTGTGAATACTTAATGCTGTGAAAATACAACTTCCTACACACTTTACACACTTCAGTGAGATTTCAAAGCCCCAGAGAATCAGCATCAAAACTAGTTCAAAGAAGTTGACATGCATTGTCCTATAGACCTCAGACTCCTCATGGCACTGGCAACCTTGACCTCAGCTTCCACCTCAGCTACCTAGCAAATAAAGGCTGCAGTTTTCACCTTTACAGTGCTAAACATTTGTTTTCTTTACTTAGTCTTTGCTTAAGTGTGTCAAGGAGCAATGTGAGCAGAGCTGTTCTACAGTGGTGGCTGAGGAATTGAGGGTGACCACAACATGTGCTCTCTAACAGGGCACCATCTGGGCAGGCAACGGTGTTACGAGTCTGTCAACAGCCCAAGCATCATCAGATCAAGTTTCTGTGATACAGCTTTCTTAACAGAAATCTCTGAAACCCAATTTTGGTGTGCGTACCCATTAATATTGCCATTTAGGAGTGAGAGAAAGAAGGATATATCATTAAGACTCTGCTCCTCAGCCTAACACTGCTCAGCTGGCAATGAGATATTAAACACATATGTATACAAAGCACCCCCAAGAATTTCAGATTTGCTTGGATCCATATTGCTATAGTACTTTGACAGGAATATAGTAACAAAGGCTGGTAAGCATTTAGAAGGAGCAGCACAAGTGGAGGTGTGTTTGCTTATGCTGGTTATAAGGAGCTCTCAACAGCCTGTCCAACTCCCAAAGGCATGCTGAGAAAAATGAAGCAGAACAGGTAATAACAATAGAAATTATTTGCTAAGAATGTCCTTAGTAAGCAACTTGCTTATCTAACTACCAAAATAATCTTTATTCAAAAGAAGTTATTTATAATCCTCTGTGGAACTTCAAAGGCATTTCAAAATATTTCATTATTTACACAATAGTTCTTGTTATAGTTGGCTATAGGAATAAACTACAGATAAAATGTAAGCCTATGGAGTAGTTTTCAGGTTTCTCCTACCATCTCCATAGAGCACTGAAAAACTGCTGAAGCGTATGTATCTTTCGTAATCATTTAAAACTGCCTTTATTCTAGGTAATAATGTTGTATCTGAAAACTACAACGTAAAATAAGAAAACATAAAATATAGAGAAAACAAATAAGACAGGCATCTGAGTAAATAACAAATGTTCTCACAATTGTATTCATATGTAGAAAAAATTAGATGTAAGACTGTTCTCTACTGAAGAAAAAAGCCAGTGAAAGTCTTAATTATAGGAAATCTTTTACTGAGGTTGAAAAAATAATACAATTTCAACAGAACAGAGTCAAAGCTTGACAAATTACACAGTTCAGAGGACCAACTGGAGACATCACCTCCAGGAGAAATCACCCTGTGGTCATTTACAGCAATTTCATTAACATTTATTAGACAAATGGATACAATCTCCAAAATAAAAGACTACTTTGCCACTTCAGCATTTCACAGTCTTTCTCATAGAATCATAGAATGGCTGGGGTTGGAAGGGACCTCAGAGATCATCTAGTTCCAACCCCCCTACCATGGACAGGGCTGCCAGCCACTAGCTCACTAGATCAGACTGCCCAGGAACCCATCCAGCCTGGCCTTGAACACAGCCAGGGATGGGGCAGCCACAGCTTCTCTGGGCAGCCTGTGCCAGCGCCTCACCACTCTCTCAGGGAAGAATTTCTTCCTGGTGTCCAACCTAAACCTCCCCTCTTTCAGTTTTAGCCCGTTCCCCCTTGTCCTACCGTTATCCACCTGTGTAAAAAGTCGGTCCCCCTCCTGCCTGTAAGCTCCTTTCAAGTATTGGAAGGCCGCCATGAGGTCTCCCCAGAGCCTTCTCTTTTCCAAGCTAAACAGTCCCAACTCCATCAACCTTTCCTCATAGGAGAGGTGCTCCAGCCCTCTGATCATTTTGGTGGCCCTCCTCTGGACCCGCTCCAACAGCTCCACATCCCCTCTGTACTGGGGGCCCCTGGCCTGGACACAGTACTCCAGGTGAGGCCTTCCAAGGGCAGAGCAGAGGGGGACGATCACCTCCCTCTCCCTGCTGGCCACCCCTCTCTTGATGCAGCCCAGGATGCCATTGGCCTTCCTGGCTGCAAGAGCGCACTGCCGGCTCATGGCCAGCTTTTCGTCCATCACAACGCCCAAGTCCTTCTCCGCAGGGCTGCTCTCAAGGAGTTCTTCTCCCAGTCTGTACACACACCTGGGATTGCCCCGACCCAAGTGCAACACCTTGCACTTGGCCTTGTTGAACCTCGTCATGTTCTCGTGGGCCCACTTTTCCAGGCTGCCCAGGTCCCTCTGGATGGCATCCCTTCCTTCAGGGGAATCAACTGCACCACTCAGCTTGGTGTCATCAGCAAACTTGCTGAGGGTGCTGAGGGTTCAGTCGATCCCACAGCTGTCTACATCAAAAATTTGGGAAAATGGCTTAAAATTTTCATAATTTTGTGTACAAATCACACAGTAGGGATCACAAATCATGGTAGAGATCATACACACTGCAGGAACACATTCATTACCTCCATGATAGTTCTCAAATGGCATCCAGTTCACTGGCAGCATGACTGACTGTCACTATCAGTTCCTTTGTAGGAAATACTGATCCTACATTTAAAAACCTGTAAAAAGAATAAAGATAAAGTTGAAAACTGTGATTAGAGGGGTAACATAACAAACACTGAAAAGAAAGATTTTATTATATGCAAAGACAATGATTTGAAAATTAAGGCAAAGAATAGCAAAAGCTGTTTATTTTTTAACTGAAACAACAAATATTTAATATTTCAGTTCACTCTGTTGAAACTGAAATGACTGTTTCAGCTGTAACAAAACTACTTCATATTTTTTTTTTATATGATCACAAATGTGTGAATAAAATTTGTATGTAATGCCTTACTGGTCTTTGTTGACAGTCATGCTAATATAGGGGTATTTTTTTAATAATTAATTGGCTAAAATATAACTGTCAGTGTTTATGGACTATGAAAACATAAATATCTCAAAAAGTTTTTATATAGCTTACAGAGATTGGTAAAGACACTCAGAGTTTAAAAATCTGCCCTTAAACAGAAAATGTATATTGAGTTCTTTCCATAAGTGTAAGCAACAGGAAGGTTTCACATAGCTGACTGTACTTTGGAGGTTATCTATACACAAACAGTATCAGTATTATTTCAAGTCTTCTGCTTGAGGGAACTCATAAATATGAAGTAGGGTAACTATGGTGAATTGTTATATTTAATTTGATTTAATGTGGACTTAAGGAGTAGGTAAGTTTCAGTCATGTGCATTTGCCTGTGTCACCAGTGAAAGTTTGCTGACGTTTCTAGATAAGCCACACACCACGGAACTTAAAAACAGTCCAATGGTTGCCACGCTGTTAACCACCTTTACAACAGAGCAGTTCTGATTTAAAATAATTTCTTTAACTTGAATAGATAATAGTCACAGAAACTAACAAAATCAAAATGAAAATATACTCTAGATCTGAGATCTAGATTTTCACTAACCACTCCAAAACAAATGTCTGTTATTTTTAAATTATATTTTTTATTTTATTTTTATTTTAGTTATAATAATAAATATAGTGTTAGTTGATATCATAGTAACTTATCTCAAGCCCGATGTCAGTATAGGCCACAATACTATTTAACTTACTATGGCATTTAGGCTCTAACAACTTACTACATACATTTTAATGAATCATTAGCAAAATGAGGAAGATTTATTATAAAACACCAGAATTTGTTGAAAGTAACTCACAGCCACTTTAGAAGGTTCAGAATAAATATATATATATATATATATATAAAACGTACGTGTGTGTTCTAGCTTACATGGCTTTTGAATACCTGAATCAATGAATACTTTAGTTAGAAAATCAATTGGAAATTGAAAAACTGAAAATGTCTTCTTTCATTAAAAAGATAGCTATGAAGCAGATATGAAAAGCTGAATTCTACTAGTTTCAAAATGTTGAATCACACAAAAAGTGCACAGATTTATGATTTTAAAAAGCAATGCCAAACACTTCCTGATACTTATTCTTTTTTTCTTGTATATCCATCATTATATTTCATTACTTTTTTTTTTCAAACAGTATCTTATGCTTTTAATCTAATTTCAATTTTTATCCTGTAGTAATTCAACAGAAGATAAGAACTAGATACCACTTCTGAGAATTACAAGAGGTAGGGCTCATTTTTAATATAAAATATGTCCTTGAATGTAGTATGTCTGCACATATTGAAGAACTAACATACCAGATTTATTTAAACTTTATATTTTGCTGTTCATCAATTTAGCAATAAACTGCATGAGGGGAAGCAAAAAGTAAAACTAAAAAGTTCAATCAAAACTTGTGCATATTCTTTAATCTGTGGCTATAGGAAATGGTTTAAGATACATGGATTAAGTCCTTCCCAACTAGTGACCACTGCTTGTAGTTATGCTTTGATTCTGGCACATATCCCAACCTTTGTGATGTAAAACCCATCTACTCTTCTTGACATATATAAAATAATATGCTGCATAACTCATTTTTACTACAGTGTTCCATAGAGTAGATAAAAATACTTTTAAAATATACAGAATTCTGCTCCATCTTTGCTTTTCCACAGACAAATACAAACCATTTGAACAGCATGAACCAGCAGTAAACATGCTGCTACATATGACATTTGAGGAATTAATTTTTTTAGTAGTCAACCACGTATTCATTCAGCATCAGGCACTTCGTATGCTCAGTTTTGCAAGGCTCTGTGTAGAGACAATACTGCTTAGAGGAGGCTATCTGTGAGCAGCAGGACAGCTGTCTTCCGCTGTGATTAAAATCAGTGCCTGAGAATGAATTACTCCTTGGGCTTAAGACTTCAGAAATGAAAGCTTCAGTGTACACTGTCTGTTTCCCTGCATGATCTGTTCTCTGACTGGTTTCTATAATGGAAAGAAACCAGCTACATTTGCTGACAGCCCAAATCTCTCTGAAAGGCTATGTTTGGTGTTATATCTTGCAAATGCATGTTTCAAAACAGCCACGTCTGATGGGGAAGGCCCAAATGCTCATTTTACCTTCATCCTGCTAAGTTTCAGCCACTTTGTCAAGGACTGTTTCTTATCATTGCAGTGCAGAAAAATGCAAATATACAACAAAATCTATAACTAAGTTTAAAAATCAAAACAAAGAAATGAAAAAAAAAAAAAGAAACTGAGTAAATTGCCCAGATGACAGCCAGAAAGAATCATTTTGCACAAGTGGTGACATATCACTAATTTTGAAAGACTCAATATATTCATAGTCTGGAGTACAGAGGAATTAGAAACCTAATGATATTTTATTAATATAAAAATAAACCTCCCTGGCAGCCCCACCCAACCTTGAACTCTCTATCTGTGCTCTGTAAATTGAGAGGAAAATATAGCACAGGTGGAACTGAAGGAAATACAGTTTTACACAACACCTTTCTTTTTTGTGTCTTTTCCTAATGGCATTCAAATGTGTACCTGAGAAAATCAGCTGACATCCTTTACCAGTCTCTTAAAGAAATTGCCTGCAAGTGTTTTTCATTGTGTCAGTTGTATGCAGTTTTATTAAATAAAGGAAATGTAATGGCCTGCTGACCGTTTTACTTTTCTGTGTGTCAGAAAAGATATATTATAGTAATTAAACTGTATTTGTTGGACCCAGTTCCTTCCTATATTTCTGAGCTGACCTAAAATATGTGAAGGACAAGAAAGAACCAAATGATAAATAATGAGTTAGTGGTTTTACTCTAATTAAAGTAATTAGAGATTGGCTGCACCCCAACTGTGTCTCATTTCTGTAAACGAGTCTCAGTTATAAATGGAAATCAGCAGCAATCCCTCCATCAGTTTCAGGTTAAATTATCTTTTACAATCTTTATGCGGTAAAGTGCCTAAATATTGACTACTTTTCCCTAGGAAACAGCTGAAATACTGACATGAATTATTCTTTTTTAAAATTCAAGAGAGAAGGAAGGACAGAAGGAAGATAATTAAGAAATAAAACAATCCCAGAGGCCCCCTGACTGTATTTAGCCAGACTGCTTTCTGACCATCCTGCTTACTTCCACACTTGGTTTCTCCTGGAGCACATTGAGGTGTGACACCTAAACCTCCATCCCTGCAGCATGCTATAATGAAATTCATTGAGAGCACCACATCACACATGATATATCTATCTTGTTCACACTGCTGCAGCCTCCTGAAACCCTTTGTGTCCTCTTGAGCACTCATGGAGAAGGGTAAGAGGAGCTGGAGCATACTGGAATGCACAAAGAGATGCCACGGGCAGTAGGATATGGGCTCTGGAATCACCCGGCTGCTACACCTCAAACACCATGACCCAGGATCATGCCAAACACCAGCTGTATCTCACTGTATTATCAGCTCCTTGTTGGAGCTCACCCTGGCTCAGAAATGCTGGGTATGAGCTCTAAGATCCTTCCTGCATGGTCAGGTCAGCAGGCAGATGTGGGATGTCCCAGGCCAGGTTGCTGGCCTGATAAGAACAAAGAAAAGTTTTGCTCCTCAGATTACAGACTCCTGAGATTCCTCCCTGACATAAGAATTGCATTATTTCCCAAGCTACTCTGAAGGCACTGGTATGAACTGGATAACTTAGTTGTGGTGAGAATACCACAAGCGTGGTATACCAAGGTATAGATAAAGTCATTATAGCTCATATTTTTTCACATTGATCTCAGGGCAAATTTCTCAAGCTGAGAATGTTAAGAGTATTCTGCTGATGTGTTCCTGGCCTTGAACATCTCCAGGGATGGGGCAGCCACAGCTTCTCTGGGCAGCCTGTGCCTGTGTCTCACCACCCTCTAAGGTTCAAGAGCCTGTAGTTCCCCGGGTCTTCCTTTCTCCCTTTCTTAAAAATGGGAGTGATATTTCCCTTTTACCAGTCACTGGGGACTTCACCTGACAGCCACGACTTTCCAAATACGATGGAGAGTGGTTTGGCAAGCGCATCTGCCAGTTCCTTCAGGACCCTGGGATGCATGTCATCTGGGCCCATAGACTTGTACACTTTCAGTCTCATGAGGCAGTCTCGGACTTGCTCTTACAGTGGGAGGGATTTTACTCCCCCCAAACCCCATCCAGAGTTTCTGGGACATGGGAGATGTGGAAAGCCTGACTACCAGTGAAGACTGAGGCAAAGATCTTTTTGGGTACTTCAGCCTTCTCCATGTCCATTGAAGGCAGTTCACCTTTCTCATTTATCAGAGGGAGCACACTCTCCTTGGCCTGTTTCTTCTGACCAATGTACCTGCAGAATCCCTTATTGTTATTTTTCACATCCCTTGCTAACTTCAGTTCCATCTGAGCCTTGGCTTTCCTGATCCCATCTCTACACATCTAGATGGCATCCCTGTATTATTCCCAGGCCACACACCCCTGGGTCCACTGCCTGTATGTTTCCTTCTTATTCCTCAGTTTGACCATCAGCTATGCTGGTTTCCTGCCTCCTATTCTTGATTTCTTATGTTGGGCTCTTGTAATCTCAGAAAGATGTCCTTAAAGAGCTGCCACCCCTGTTCCATTCCTTTGTCCCTAAGGACAGTTTCCCAGGAGATCACATCCAATAATTCCTTAAATAGACAGAAGTTCACTCTCCTGAAGTTCATGGTCCTGGCTCTGCTCCTCACCAGGCCCATACTCCTTGAGATCATGAACTCACCCAGTAAGGAAAATGGATGAGATAATCCTTTAACAATTTGGGATGTTATTCTTTCATTCATTCCACCTTTCCCTCAATTACTGATAATGAAAAGCTAGTTAAATCATTCTATTTTATATTCCTGTGTGAGGGATAAATATGTCCACTGGAGCTATTAATGAGTCCTCAGAAAATGGGAGGCATTCTAATTCACTATATTTTCTGATCTTCTCTGAGTGATAAATACTTAACAGACTTTTCAGAATTGTCCTGGGATTCATGCCACTGGTAAAGTAGGAGACATAACCTTATGCTTCCCTACTGGGACTGCATCCCTCATAATATAAATCATACTTCATTGTTGTTGTCCACTTCTGTTGCAACTGCTAAGACACTGAATCTAAAACATGATGCTTGATATTTTCATTGTAAATTTAAGAACATTTAGCTTATGAAGAAGCTTGCATCAAGAGGCTTTTGGAAAATGGGTTAAATAAACACTATGAGAAATTCATTTTTGTAAGTTTAATATGTTTCCAATATTTCTTTTTAAATTTGCTTCCAACAGATAGTACCTTCCTTGTGATCCGCTCTCTTTGACTAACTTTTCAAAGTCAGCTTATTCAAACACTGTAGAATTGCGTAATCTAATCAAGTCCTGCATATCTATCAGGAGAAAGCATTCAGCTGACGGCATCTGAAATCATCAAGAAAACATTTAGTGAGAAAATGTAAGGAAGCAGAGGAGCAGCCTGCAAGGGAGCAGGCACCACCAGCGACAACAAGGCCACCCAGCAGGCCCTGAGCCTTGGACTGCAGCCATGTGACACATGGCCAGGCAATGGGCATGGTCTGGGACTGAGGGCCTGACTTATGGCAGCCTCCAGGTAAGGGTGGAGTGCCCAGAGGCTCCTCACAGCCCATTCCCACCCAGCTCCCTCTCAGCCATGGGGTCAAGAAGCCATTTCTGCCCCCTGGTAGGGCTGTCTGGGCACCAGAGCCTCACAGAAGACTTTTGAAAATTGTGTTCTCTATGTAATATGAAGGGTAGAAAAATTCATGCTAGGACAATAGAAATGCCTCATGATGTGACTCACACAACACTCTTCTTCTCCTAATATAGTTAAATTAAATTCACAAGGGTTTGCTACGAGTTTTGCTTACAAAATCTTGAATAGGAAATCTTTGCATAAGATATACTACATAATACGTACACAAAGTGACCCAGCAGTCTGCTGACTGAGAGTAATGCACAGAGAGTTTTGTGTATATTCAGTTTTGTGTTTTATTTCTGTTGACCCTGTCCACAAGCCTGTTGCCTCTCTGGTGTGATAGTTACACCACAATTACATCTCCTGGTTTTGGGCAGTGCTTACATTTACTTCCTCTACAGTATGAATACTGCATATTAACTACATACATAAAAACATACATATATGTGTTCTTTAATAGCCACATGTCCTCACTGTCCTCACTTCTGGGACCCCCAACACAAGAAGGACATTGAGCTGTTGGAGGGGGTCCGGAGGAGGGCCATGAAGATGATCAGAGGGCTGGAGCACCTCCCCTATGAAGGCAGGCTGAGAGAGATGGGGTTGTCCAGCCCCAGAAAAGAGAAGGCTCCAGGGGGACATGATAGTGGCCTTCCAGTACCTGAAGGGGGCCTTCAGAAGGGCATGTAGTGATAGGACAAAAGGTAATGGCCACAAACTGAAAGAGGGGAGATTTAGGCAAGATATTAGGAAGAAATTCTTTCCTGTGAGGGTGGTGAGGCACTGGAACAGGTTGCCCAGAGAGGATGTGGATGCCCCCTCCCTGGCAGTGCTCAAGGCCAGGCTGGATGGGGCTCTGAGCAACCTGGTCTAGTGGGAGGTGTCCCTGCCCATGGCAGGGTTTTGGAACTAGATGATCTATAAGGTCCCTTCCAACCCAAACCATTCTATGATTCTGTGATATATAAAGAATTCTCTCGAGAGCTGTATTATAAAACTCTAAGAAAAAAAAAACACCTTTAGTTTAAAGGCATGTGAGGACCATCATCAGGGAGCTATATACTTTACTTCTCATTAAAAGTAGTTGTGAGAGTGAAAACATAAATTAGGAGCTGTATTTATGTTTTGTCCCTTCAAAATAATGAGCAAATGATCAATAAAGTCAAAAATTACTTACACAGAGGAAGTATTTTTGATATTTTTCTTGTAAATTTTTGAAACTAACTACTGCAACGTATGAATAATTCTGAGATGCTAGCAGGATCCTGCAAGTATTAGTCATGTGTATCAATAATGAGTACATCCAGAAGTATAATTACAAAAAAAAAAAGAAAGAAAGAAAGGATAAGACAAATAATAAACAGGCAATCACAGCAATCATAAACCCCAAGAATTTTCACCTAGGTCACCTAAACTTTTAAGCATCAACTCTTCTTCCAAACAAGTCTCAGAACTACTTTAAACACAGAATTAGCAATGCTTTTATGTATATTAATAGACTTTTAAAATATTGTTTCTAGACTACAGTATTATAATAATAAACCAGTTCATTAAATGACTTCTTCAGGCAGTTCACCTCATCTGCATTTTAATCTTCCATTTCATTGTTCTGAGACTAACATGTTAAGACAGTAAATGTATTAGCTAGAATTCTACATTAAGAGATAATGTCAGAATATTTAATTGACTAAAAAAAGCAGTGAAGTATAAAAGATAGAATACTAAAGCTAGAAGGTGCTGGCATTGTTTTGGTTAAAGTAAGAAAATATAGTCTTTGAAGAGCAGTGGCGATTGTAACACCTAGTTCTTGCAGTCCTTTCTACCAACTGGTCACAAAGTACTAAGCAATGAAGACAGCATCACTGCCTCTGCTTTTCAGCTGAACGAAGTGGCTCAGAAAGAGAAAAGTAACTTCCAAAAATTGACCCACACATTGATCTTGGTATTCCAATGATTTCCTTGAGTCTGTATACAGTATTTCCCTAAAGATGCCATGCTACTTTACCAAAAGTATTTATGAGGAAAGGGAAACAGAAGAGACAGTTTGCAGGTTCTTCTTGCCCTCTGGTGAGATTTGACTCTTTTCACTGTCGACAATTAAAAAAATCCTAGTCTTTACTGAACTGATTATGAGGGTACTTCCTGTTCTTTCACATGTAGCAGCACAGAGGCATATACAAAGACAGTCTACAGTCTACTGAAGAAGTCTAGGATGTCATTAAGAAGCTCACTTTATACTGGATAGATTGTGTTGTGAAACATAAGGTACTATAACCGAGATTTTTGCTGTAAGAAAAAACTGGCATGGGATGGCCACAGAAAAGCTAATGGAGCTCAGAGCTACAATGGAACTATTAAGAATCTTGTTAGGCATTACATAAAGTTGATGATTGCAAGGAATCCTTTCTAATTATGGTTACTTGTACTATAGATAACGCTCAATTGGCTGGGCATTTCTTAATGTTCAGCATACAAAATATTGAATTCAATTCAGGTGACTACATGGAATGACAAGGGCTTTACCTAAGCTTGTATTTTGGGAAGCGTAGTCCTTATTTGCTATAGGAGTTTGTTTCAAGTTGTGATTAATTATCCTTTCGAGTTCTCTTTATCAGCTCTATGATTTTTTTTTAAGCATACAATGCTTAAAAAATACATAGAGCACATAATTTTTATATACCAGTACCTTTAAAAAAGAAATCTGTAATTTAGAGATATTTTCTGTCAAATATTGCCTGGAGTGTACTTTCACAGCTTTAGATATAAAAACCTGATTTGTCTGTAAGCCACCAGAGACTGGTAGACACTAAAAGTCTAGTAGATCTTGTGGAAGAAAAAGCCATGACTTTCTGGAACAAAAAATAAAATGATTGTTATTTGATTACAGACTTTCCACAGCTACCTACCAGTGAAATTGTTGGAAGGAGGAAGAAGCACCTAACCTGTAATTGTCATTTCAGCCAATATGCGCTATAAAAAACATGACTGAGCCCTTCTGACAAGGAAAATCTTCTCTAGGAGCCTTTAGGCTGAGGGATCATTATGCCCAGATCCTTCTGACACATACATTAAATCACACCACTCATTGAGAACAGCTGCAGAAGTCTGATGAGGGTTTCACACTCTCTTACAAGTTTCGTAGCACAGAATGGGTACAATTCTTACCAGCTTCTAAAAGTCTGCTCAGATGGGAGCCATATCAGTAATGCATTTCCTAAGAACATCTCTCCCCTACATTTTGAGGAGTTGTAAAGGATGAGCTCAAATTCTCTATTTGCCCAAAATGCAGATCTCTCGTCTAGCCACGGCCTGCATTGCCTCCTTCTTAACTGCAAACTACCCACTTCTTCTAGAAAAAGAAAAAAAAAATCATTGTTAAAGCTGCACTAGCTGACCACAGGGAAAATAATTTTCATGTGGTCAGACTACTTACAGGGAAGTAACAACACATGGCTAGTATTTTTAAGTCATCCAATCAAATTTTACCTTAAAGGAGATCAGTAGGGGCCCTCACAGCCACCACAGCAACAAACACCAACCTGTTGAAAACCAGAAATCCAGAGTGATGTTCCTTGGTCAACTCACTTATGAAACATTATATCACTACAGCAGTTGTTGATTTTGTGCCATTCATGGGGAAATTCTAAGAGTTTATGGGACCTACCCTGAAGAAACTACCTTTTCCAGTGACTTAACCCATGAATCATGCAACACGGTCTAAAGATGATACGGCAAATTCATGTACCATACCAAAAAGCGTATCATCTCTTTCAATTATGTTTGCATAGATATAGAAAGAAAATGAAAAACAAATGTAACAGAAGAGGTGTAGATATGTAAAATCAGAAGTAACAATTATTTCAGGGAAATGATAGCAGAGAAGTTGTCTCTAAGTGCACAAATCTTACTTTACTATTATTCAGTCATTGATATTTGGAAATTTCTATATGATGTTATGCTAAAGACTACACTAATTAAAACGGTATTAAAGTATATATCTAACACATTACATTTAGGAAAACAATATCATATTAACTGTAACATAATTTAATGTCACAGGTATTGCTGTATTTAACGTTATGTGCTATAGTGGGAGAGGATAACTGAACCCTAATCAGGCAATCCCCATTCCTCCTATATTCTCCTGTTTATCAGGTGACGGTCATCATATCACCTAGGCCTTCATATTCCCTCCCTAGAGAGACTCAGAAACACCCATCTTTCCAAGTTGAAAGTCTTAAATAGAATTTAGGCCATGACGGTATAACCTTAAATTGTACCTCGCTCAGATTTAGTAATACTGTATGACAGTAATATTATTATAACAGTATTATTATCTAGACTGGATGGGGCTCTGGGCAACCTGGTCCAGTGGGGAGTGTCCCTGCCCATGGCAGAGGGGTTGGAACTAGATGATCTTTAAGGTCCCTTCCAACCCAAACCATTCTATGATTCTATGATTATTATTATGACTGGTAAGCAAGTAGCTTAACCACAAATTTTGTATTATTAGGCCACTTTCATTTAATAATGTGTTATCTCATTTAAATACTAGTTATCATATTGCTCTTTGGAAAAGTAATTTTCTTATTCTCAGTCTCTCTGTCTCATACCTTAATTCTTCAAAGTCAAATTCAATGCAAAGTCATTCACTAATATTGGTAAGTGCCCTATTTGTTTTAACCTGTTCTGAAGCATTCACTTACAACTTTTGACAAGCCAAGCCTGGAACATAACGTAAAACTAACTGAAACTCCTAGAAAATGTACTTGAATTGAAGTTATATTCCACCAGTTGCTATAGCAGAATATTTGTATCTGATGATGTCATTATCACTGTTTTCCATGAAAGCAGAATTATTTTTTCATAATTTTAGCCCATTATATTATGACAAATCTCTGGCTCTTACAAAAAAATACGCCTTAATGAGAAAACTGTATCAACAGCTATTGCTGAAGAAATAGTGAAGTATTCCTCTTGGGATCTCTTTTTAAGCAGACCTAACAAACTAGAGAATTATTGCTCATTTTCATTCTTGACTTTCTTAATGGCCTTGGGGAATACATTTGTTCATAATCATCTGTCGCTAATAGGATATTAGTGCCTCATTTCCTTAAATATACATTCAGTTTCTCTGCTCTGACAGTATCTTCCTGCACAGTACTATGCAATGGTAATATACAATGCCTCGCCAGATACTATAAAACAAAAATAAGAAATCTTACGGTGTAACAAAGTTATGTGATGTCAACTTCAACTAAGACATAAAAGCCTTCAACTTCCTGCCATGTTTTTTCATCAGTAAAATTGTTGTGCATGTATTTTTGGCACTCTATAAGTTTCAATAGTTCCCTCAAGTTATAATTTTATGGTTTTGTTTTAAACAAAGAGGGTGCCATAAAAATGTATACACATTTTAAGAAAGAAAAGATCTGCAGTAAAATATATACCAGTAACAAAAGATGCATACAAGTCACATTTGACTTCTGCAATTACAAGAGGTGCTCAAAGTGGTTACCATCAGCATCCAGACACTTCTGATTATGACGAAATACTGCTGTGCTTCCACCATTTTCTTTGGCTGCCCTGCCTGTCGCATGGTGACAGCAGCATTCACTTGATTAACGCCATCTTTTGAGCAAATGTCATACTATCCATTACTATTGTAATTCAACTTTGAGAAATAATACATAGATAACATCTCTTAAAATGTGTGTACATATTTGTGGCACCCCTGATATATGCCACCTTCCAAATGGAAGTAATCCCGACAAGGTAAAGAGCTACACAAGTAATTCCTATTACTTGTAAACATGGGTTACAGACCAAAGAATGACAATTAAAATGATTAGGTACAGCCTTTATTATAATACCAGGGTATCTGTGGAGCTACTTTTGTGCAGACCACTGAGCTAACCTTTCGGCCTAGTCCTTTCTCCATTTGCAATGCACTCCCTAGTTTCTCCACCCTCAGAATTCCTTCCTGGAACTGTGAATGGTACTGCTCCATCAACACCTTGTTCCAGTAGCAATGAGTGAATTCAGTGCATTCCTTTTTTATTCACCCTTTTTTCCCTTGCCAGTAGTGCTTTCCCTTCTCTGACAGCAGCAGATGTGTGGACCTGCGGGGGACACATGGGAGAATGGGTTATGCTGAGATATATCCACAGTTTTTAATTCTGATCTTATCAACTTTTACCGTAAAGGAGATNCTTGTGGGTCCATTTCAGATTATATTCTATGATTCTCAGGAGGGCAAAAGGGTCTTGAGAACTTAAAAAAAAAAAAAAAAAAAAAAGATGTTAAAAAACAGGAATCCAGAGTAATGTTCCCAGCTAAATGTTTAGTAACCAGCATTTCCTGCTAAAGTTGATGTTCGCTGAAATAAATTCAGTAGTCATATCTTTCTTTTGTCTTTACAATTTAAGTCTAATAATATCTTTATGGAAAGTAATTACCGATTTAAAGAAAAGAGGAAACTGATATATTCCATATCCAAGATTAGCTGTTCCTGGTTTTCAGTCTTAGATTAGTCTTAGATTAGACTTCACTGAATGCTGTAGAAAGGAAGATGATATCAAAATATACTAAGTAAATTAAATGAAGATGATGATAAATACATGTTAACAGAGAAAGATATTTAATGAGAATTTCTTAACCGGATGCATCTGCCCAAAAGCTCCAAAATTCTTTTATTCTCACATCCAAGAATTTAGAAAATATGGATAAAATATTTGAAATAACTGCAAACAGCACTTGCAAAATAAACAGTTGCAAGTATCCTCTTTGAGGTTATAAACAGTACTTGGTCACTTGGTCTCTCTCCAGATGCATCTGTGATTTGATTGCTCAACGCCATCAAGTATTCTGAAATAATATGTCTGAGTTTCATACATAACAGTGTACGCACATTTCATTCCCCTGTCCTTACTTCACATAAGGTTAAGAAATATTTTTCAAGGGAATTGCTATAAACATGTTAAAGCATTGGATGACAGACCATACAGGAATCCAGACACTATATATAGGCTTCTTGTGCAAGGCAATTTAATAGTTCATAACTCCTGTTGAGGATCACAGCATAATGAAAAATTTCCATACAATTCTTGTCACATTGGTGTAGTACATTTGCATAAAATCAGTGGGATAGAAAAGTGACACCAGGTATAACTCTAACCTTGAGTTTTGTAAGGAGATTAAATTATTCTTGACTCTTGCTGAAAGTCTTCCATCAGCAGCGCTATGCACAAAAGACCTGGAGAATGAAATGGAAGCCAAAGGTGTCTTTGCCTATCCGTCTCAGCTATTTCAGAAATAGAGATATAGAGATATATTTTTTTAAGGAGAAGATGAGGCTCTCACTGATGCCCACATTGCTATTTTCCTTTCAAGGCTGCTTTTGCTATTAATGTATCCAAGGTCATACAGGTGTTTGTGTCACCAAAANCATCAGGGCTAGCCATCTGAAATAGTACCCAGCTATCCCACTGAACAGAGTTGCATAGGAGGCACAAGGTTAAATCGCAAGCACTTTTTCTCTCCCTCATTCCACCATCCCCCACCACTTCATTTTTTAATAAGTCAGTTTGAAACGGTTAGTAAATCCAGAGATGGAAGCTAAATTTCCCTGACTAGAGCAGTTTGCAGTCCTCACCACTTCTGGAGAGGTAACTCCATAAATTCAAGAGTAAAAAAATTCTCCTTGTGGTGCGGCAGTCTGCATTTGTCTTGAATTTCTCTTTGTTTTTAGAGAGGAAAAAAAAAGCATTTGGGGGGCAGAGGTTCTGACTTCTTCACATGTCCTGTGGTGCATAAGTTCCCTTTTTCTAATATTACTATATTATTAATTAGTTCTTCAAATATGGAGAAATATTTTTAACAAACAGTAGCATAACTTCATGATTTTATGACATCACCTTTCCAATGAGGAACAGATGGCCCTGGCCCTTTTCGACCTCCCATTAGTGTCATTATCCACACGTTCTTGTAGAGGAATAACAGCTACTGCAATGACCAAAGGCTGTGCTTACAAAAGAATGTGCTGAAGTGACCATCCAAAAACTTGCAAGCAGATGTGTCCAAAAGTGAGCGTGAAGGAGAACGTGCAGTGCTGTGGGAGGAGTGGAAATCTACTTGTTCTCGTTTCGATCTCTCAACTCTCAAAGTCTGAGCTGGTCTCAAAATGTGTGCTCAGTTGAGAGTCAGTGGAAAGCCATTTAAAAACACCTGTCTTTGGGGGAGAGAAGATATGGTCTAGAAGCAGCTGCCCTGTTCTGGAAAGGGAACCTGAAGTGATTAGCTCAGCTTTCAGTGTCTCATGTTAGACACCTCAGGCCAATGATTCTCCCCTGAATCCCATCCATCCTTTCTCAGACTTTCCCTCCTTCTTCAGATTCTGCTGAACCTGCAGCTGCTCTCCTAATTGATAGACCTGAAATGGTCTTCCAACACAGAGAGGAGTTATTCCGTGTCCCCGCTATCTAGAAGCCTCTGCGATACCCATAAATCTCTGCAGACAATAACCTGGGACTCTAAGGGAGGCTGTAGAGGAAGTGGAGAAAGGTCAAACGACCTGCAACAGTGATCGGCAGTTTCACAGGGGACAATAATGTTCCCCTGCTTATCAGAAAGAGGACCTAATTAATCTCTTCCACATGCATATTTTAACCTCTCTCTCTCAATTAAAGATATATAAGGTATTCTACTTCTGCAAGTAGTTTTTACACAGAACTTGTTCCAACAGTGTGGTAATGTAAGACAGCATGAAACTATAGACAGGGAAAGTAAGAATGATGATTTAATGGATACTAGTGA
This sequence comes from Alectura lathami, assembly GCA_013399715.1. Lineage (NCBI taxonomy): Eukaryota > Metazoa > Chordata > Aves > Galliformes > Megapodiidae > Alectura > Alectura lathami. The sequence goes on along the minus strand of VXAV01007219.1, from coordinate 59,974 downwards.
TATTACTATCACTCTCACTGATAGAATACATATATGCTAGTACAAGAAAGGATTCATTGATTTTATTGTCTTCAAGAAAAATTTTAATCTTTTATTTATAAACCAAACACTCAATATTCTGAACATCATATAAAATACTGTAGAAACACTGTGTGTTAAATCTGTTGAGAGTAAGAAAAGGAGACATAGAATATATATTAGGAAAAGAAAGAGAAAGAACCTGCTGAAGAAATGTTATCCTAACTAAAGGACATAGATATGGAGCAATGATAATTTATACCAGAATAAGCAGGTGACTTTACATAATTGTCTCATTTACACTATTATTAGTATCCATTCCTATATGATAAATATCTTCTGTTAATTCTCTTTTTTGCACAAAAGCCTAATTTTTTTTCTGTATGTCATGAAAAAAATATTTTCAGCAGCCAAGAACCCGAAGTGGGAATTTTTTAGTGTTTTTTTTTAAATAAGTTCTGCATGTGGAATTGTAGACCAGAATTCAAAGTCTGACTTATAAATAAATTATAACAGAGCAATGTGTTGACTGTCAATACTGTCAGAGATGCCAAATAAATATAAGGGCATACTGTTTTTTCTGGAACAGGAAATAGCTTATTGAAATTTCAAAGTCATTTTTTGTAATATTCTAAATTAAGTACAACCCAAACTAAAACAAAAAAATAGTGTTAGATATAACATTGCAAAGATGTTTAGAGCATGAAATTAACCTTCACAATGTTAAAACACAAACAAATAGAATCAAAAAGTTGTAAATAATAACATGACTAAAACTGTAATGACAAAATATTTGCAAAGAGAAAGATCAAATAAGTAATTTAGGACTCTGGAACAATCTCAGATATTTTGTCATTTCTAAGTACCTCTGGAAAAGTGGTTAGCTTCACCATTAGTTTTGAAACGAGCTTAAGAGGCCTTCATTTCTAATAGAGGACTGAAAAAAAAAAAAAAAAAACAACCCTACATTATTTCTTTCTTTGATTCTATCAAGTCTCACAGCGTTACGGCTTAATGAGGAAAAAAGCAGCCCTTTCTCGAACATCTATCCTATGAACATTCATCACCAAGAACTGACAAGCAGTTTGTCTAGAAAGAGTTCAGCTCGTTTCTTCTCTCTTAGAAGCGCCGTTTATAAAGGTGTCTTTGATTAGCTGCTCCTCTCACAACTAACTTCCCTTATTAGTAGGCATCTGGTTTATTCCGCTTTCTCAGCCTGTGGCAAGGTGGCTGAGATAGCTTCACTGCTGCTCGTCTTCAGCAGAAACAGAAGCCAGAAGATGGGCTTTTGCTGGTCCTGGGGGCTTTTGCTGGTCCTGGGCCACATTTACTCTTCATAGCAAAAAGCCATTGTCACGTGCCAAAAAGCAGCAAGCCTCAGGGTCACCAGAACAGTCACGTAGGTTGTACAGTCTAAACTGACGCCTGCTAATGGATCAAATGTGCTGAAAGCAAGAAAATTGATTGTAGAACAGGTGTTCAACAGAAAGAGCAACTTCTCCCCAGCTGAAGATCATGCAGCCAAGCCCAAAACCTAGTGGCATTGGCTTTGAAATTAGAATAGCACAGGATCAGTTAGGGAGAAATGTGCTGAGCCAATATACTTTTCTCGTAGCTTCTTTTGATACTATGGGCAACCGAAAGCTGTATGCTAGAAAACCCTGAAGCGCATCTCCTATAGTATAATGAAGTCAACAAGACTAAATTTAGAGAGGTTACCACTAACCTGTAGAACAACACGTATGCAGGTAGTAGCCTTTTAAAATGATAGCATGATAGTCTAATCTTCTACATTTACTTACATCTTGAAAACGTATCCATTTGATTTCATGCTACATACAAATTGAGAAATTCCTTCCACTAATAAGGGGGGGGGGAGGGGGTCTGTTTTTTAGGCTGATTTTATAACAAGGAGGGAGAGTTATGTAATGGAACTAATTATCTATTTGACAGTTTTCTCCTAATATTTCTATTGTCTTGGGCAATTTCAATTAATGTGACTGAGGCAGAGGTTTCATAGATGAGAGACAGATAACTGAGAGAAGACAAAGAACTGAATTAGTGCTCTATGGCCAAGGAAAGGGCCAGTCAATGAACACTCTTGTAGTGCAGGATCAGGTGCAGGACCTGTGGCTGAATGCTCAGCTGGACAGGGAGGGAAACTGGTGATGCAGGTGGGAAGGAAGAGAAATAATAACAAAAATAGCAGGAGGTGTGTGCAAGGGGAGCTGTAGGTATACTGACAAGGGTCAAAGGCAGACACAACACAGGGCTGGAATCATTAGGGGAGCACAGGGAGACAGTGGGCAAGACACAAATCCAAAGAAACCATTAATTCTGCTGCTCCTGGAATGACTGGGATTTTGAGGAGCTGTGGAATGAACACGATTTCACTCTCAGTTAAATACCCAGTTGAATTACCTGATGAGAATAATTGCATGGCAAGTTTGCGGCAGAACTGAAAAGAAGTTGGGATCCAGTTATCACTGGATAAACTCTTCATTCACTGCAGAACACACTCGTTATTCCAGCGATGTCCTTTACAGAAATAAACCAATTGCAGCCCCTGCTCAAGCACACAAAAATATAATGAATCTTTTCTTTTCCCAATTGCCTTCCTCTCTGATGAACAGAACTATCACCCCTGGTAACGGACAGGGATTTTCTGAAATATGTCCTTGAGGTAATAAATGTCATCGTCTCTGAAAAGCAATCTCACCTCAAGATAACTAAATCTTTTTTCCATTTATCAAATATCAGAAGGATAACTATCCTCACTTGCTATTTAAATTCTCAGTAGAAATTGAATTCTTGCCTCACATATAAAGATGGTTGCAATTATTTTCTCAAGCAATAAGCACTACTCAGGTTTTAAATAACAGCAACAAGGCATTAGTTGTACAGTGTAATCTGTAAACAAGGGGAACCAAGCAATTTACTTCTGTATTTTACACTCCAGAATAACTCAGGGTATTCATTTTTTTGTTGTTGTTGTTCACTTTGTTTTGCTTTTCAGGGTGAAAGGATTTTCCCATCATCTGAATATTATTTACTAGCAGATTTGGAATAAGGTTCCAGGGTCTGACAAAATTCAATAAAATAATCACACCAAAAACAAAAACAAAAACAGTCTCATTTAGAGTTCTGGCCTGCATTTGCACATTACAGGTGTTTCAGTGGTGTTCAGCTAAGGGTCACATTTTGTTTTGATACAGTAGCACATGCATGCTTCTGAAGAAAAGCAGTTATTTGATCTCAGTCCAAAACTACACACACAAAACTCAAAGTCCACTGAAGTCACTGGAATTATACAAGTACTATGGCGGTCTGAGCACCATGAATTCAACACTGTGATGATTTTCTCTGATAAGAAACAAAATGAGAGTGCTTTTCTTGTTCTACAGTCAGTTGTTTCAGAGAATACAGTGATAAATCACCTCTAATTCAACTGATATAAATCATTAAAAACAATATACTTTGTTGTCAGAAGACTAAATAATGGATATGCTTCAGAATAGACTATCTCAGAAAAAAAACGCAGGTAGAAAGGATGTTTGTTCTTATATATTCTTTCAAAACATTTTTGTTGAAAGCTATCAGAGTTCTTTGTTTTATAAAAATCCAGGTTTGATATAGCTTCATGTTTGAAACCTCCTACAAAAGAGAAACAATGGCCACACAGATTGCCTGTTTTATTTTCTTGTTTGTTCAGCTTCAGTAGTATTGGAGTTATCATTTTCAATCAATCCTTTCAAAAATAAGGTAGCAGTTGGTGGGGGTTCTATATGAATCGCTAAAAATCCCTATTGATCATTCTCCATGCACTTCCCTTCTCCCTCTTTTGTTTTAATGCTCTCAAAGCCTGAAAGGTTTAGTTCTCCTCCATCAGCTACTAGTTGCTCATATAAGCCTGTTTCAGAGCTATGGCTTCTGAAGGCTTCACCTATGCCATGGCCACACAGCCTCTATCAGCAGGGCAACAATTTCCAAGAGCTAGAAAATAAAGTCTGTCCCTTCTGAGGACATGCCTATACCTCATGTACTCCATTTTAAAATGGTGCTGTAATATTCTCTCCTTGGTTGTAAAATTGCATTTGGGAGGAAAAAAAATATATATATATTTCTGCTAAAT
>VXAV01007219.1:22031-42530 GCA_013399715.1 Alectura lathami | reverse complement strand
AATTTTCCTATGTTTATATATGACTAGTAACATATTTTTCACCTGACATAGATTTACATAAATTTTACAGCTGAAGTTTGATAACTTAGTCAAAAAGGAACACTAACATTTTTAAGTGGCAAACCATATCATTTGAAAAATCACTATTTGTCAACATTGCGAACGCAATATGAATTATTTCATACACACCAGGCTTATACAACTAACTTTTTCATCACCTTCCCTTATTACCTGATAAGCTGACATAGCTGGCTGCTATTCTAGGCTTTTATTTTCCTGGTAGTTTGCCTTTTTTTCTGCTTATAAGTGAAAAATTGGTTTCTAGCTGAACTAAGGGCAAAGTTGGGAAGTTCTCAATCATACTGATACTACCAATCTCTTCAAATAGTTTCTTATGACAGATGCTGAATTCCCATTCACTTGGGTGCAATAGCTTCAACTAGCCAAGTCCCTGGGACGTTCATTTCAGCAGGGTTTGGCACAAAAGAACTCAACCACGTTCACTGATCAGAGGTAAATGACAACTATGCCCATAATTTACACCACCTTCACAGGTGCAAGCAGTAGCCCCTCCTGAAGTCTTCCATCCTTTCCTATTCCACATCAACAAGGAAAATGCAATAATGTCATTCCACCATGGAGTATGTGCACACAGTACATGTGCAGAGGGGTAGGGCACAATGGAGTAAGATCGAGGACGTGAAGTGGTCTGCTATTCTTCCCCCTCTTTCTGATCAAAAAGCTGAAATTTTAAATGGGACTTGGGAAATTAATGTTTGGCCATATTATGAAAGGCTCCCAGACTCAGTTAACATCTGTTGCTTCCTTTGAAAGGCTTGGGGAGCTGTTGAGGAGTTTATTTTTTTAATTGAGCAGTTTCATTTTTTTAATTGCTATTGCTTTATGATATTGGTATAATTTAACACATTAGGATGGTATAATGACCAGACACTGTATTGCTGCTTCATAGAAGAATAGGACACAGCTGCCTGTGCTTTGTGCAAGCAAAGCACTGAAAATAATAGCCTTGTGATGAAAGAACATTGAGCTGTTAATCACTTTCTAATATTCTGTGCACAGAAATATTCTTGAGATATCTGAAATTAGACACAAGAGGCAAGAGAAGGCATGATTTTTGAGTATCCATGTGATAACTACAGCCATATAACTGTGTATGGGTAGAAATTGCCCTATTTGAATCCACAGTAGAAAGAACACCTAGTCTTTCCCTGCTCAATATATCTGCCAAATCCATAATTTCTTAATTTGCATTCCAGAGTAGCACGACCCAAACATTACAGAAGTTGATGATCCAGATGTGCCACTGTTTAAGTGACATAAGTTATTTGGATGACTTTAGGTATTGAAGATATAAAAAGGGTGGGGGAAGAGCACTTATAGATTCAAAGACAAGAAAATATACTTTCTCTCTATGGATCTACTTTGAAATATTTCAAATATGAAATAATTTCCAGATGATTTAACCTTAATTAAGGAAGTTTAGGCAGGATTCATCTTATATTGATCACTCTCTCATCATCAATTTAAAAAAAAAAAAAAAGTGAAATAGCTTTGGATAGAGGACATAAAAAATATTGAAAGGATGAACATTCATTATTCCAATAAACAGATGTATGTTGGAGACTTAAGATACAGAACACAAGCATTCAGGCCAATGGTCTATCCTACACAGTATTTGGTCTCCCATAGTTACAACAGTAGATGCTATTCAGTGAAAACATGGAAGCCTGGCCACTTATTGCTGTCTATCTCCTTTATACTTTCTTAGCTTCTACATAGTGGTTTTTTTCTTTTTTGGTAACTTTAAGTGAGGCTTGTTAAAGAGTACTCTCCCTGCTTACTCCCATGAGTTTATAAATCTATTGCACGTGAATGCCTATCCCAACCTACCTGCTGATACCAGCCTCCCATCACATGAAATTCCAGAAGATGACTGGTGATGAAGAGAGTGCTTCCTTTGATCCACCCTGAACTGATCTGCTAGTTTCTTCAAGTGTCCCCTGGCTCCAATACCATGGGATGTGGTCAACAGTAGCCATGTATTCTTTGCTACCCTTGTGATTGTTGCAGTTCAGCCACATTTCCCATTCAGCCTCCTCCGCTCTAAACCGAGCACTCCTATCCTCTTCTCAGGGTGTAGCTGCTCCAAGTTCTTAACCAATTTAGTTGCTGTTCTCTGTTTTACCGCTGTTACATCCTCCTTTCAATCAGAGGCAACACAAAGACATGCTTGCAAACCGAGGAAGTGGAAGTCCCAAACAGACACAAGCCCAGGGGAGGGCTGGCACACGCACAGAGTGTTTGCAGAATACCAGCAAGCTGGGATGAGGCAACACCAACTTCCTTTGATATGCTGTGCCCTGTCCCTTCCAAACACCAGGCTGCCAGAACTGAAGAAAGGGAAATTTAGGTTAGAAATGCTCATATTTCCCGAAGAGCAGGGATGTAGGCTCTTTCCTCACTGAAGATCAGATGGTTTTGGCAGCCAGATACTTGGTGCCTATATGATAATAGAGAAATTACATGGTCTCAGGAAATATATAACAGGCTTAAGGATGGGGCTTCCTGTAGTTTAATATGCTAGGCAGCTAAGCGCCATACAGCCATTTGCTCACTCTCCCCCAGTGGGATGAGGGAGAGAACTGGAAACAAAACAGAACTTATGGGTTCAAATAAAAGCTATTTACTAAAACAAATAGGAAAAGGAAAATAGAAACAATATACATATATATCCACAATGCAATTCCTTGCTACCCGCTGGCCAATGGCAGCTACAAATACAGCTGAGAAGGACTTGGGCGTCGTGATTGACGAAAAGCTGGCCATGAGCCGGCAGTGCGCTCTTGCAGCCAGGAAGGCCAATGGCATCCTGGGCTGCATCAAGAGAGGGGTGGCCAGCAGGGAGAGGGAGGTGATCGTCCCCCTCTACTCTGCCCTTGGAAGGCCTCACCTGGAGTGCTGTGTCCAGGCCTGGGGCCCACAGTACAGAGGGGATGTGGAGCTGTTGGAGCGGGTCCAGAGGAGGGCCACCAAAATGATCAGAGGGCTGGAGCACCTCTCCTATGAGGAAAGGTTGAGGGAGTTGGGACTGTTTAGCTTGGAAAAGAGAAGGCTTTGGGGAGACCTCATTGCAGCCTTCCCATACTTAAAAGGAGCTTACAGGCGGGAGGGGGACCGACTATTTACACAGGTGGATAATGGTAGGACAAGGAGGAATGGGCTAAAACTGAAAGAGGGGAGGTTTAGGTTGGACATCAGGAAGAAATTCTTCCCTGAGAGAGTGGTGAGGCGCTGGCACAGGCTGCCCAGAGAAGCTGTGGCTGCCCCATCCCTGGCTGTGTTCAAGGCCAGGCTGGATGGGTTCCTGGGCAGTTTGATCTAGTGAGCTAGTGGCTGGCAGCCCTGTCCACGGCAGGGGGGTTGGAACTACTAATCTTTGAGGTCCCTTCCAACCCAAGCCATTCTATGATTCTGTGATTCACCAGTTGACACCCTGCTAGCAACGCGATGTGGCATGATGCAACGCGAGGCAATACAGCGCAATCGAACACAAGGCAACAGAATGCAAGGTCTCAGCATCCGCTGATCGATGCCCAGCAATCCCCAAGCAGCAGCTGCCCCTGGGCCAACTCCTCACAGCTTCACAGTCCTCCACATTATGTCCTGTTGTACGGAATAACCCTGTGCCTAACTCCGACCAGCTGTCCTGGCTCCACCCTGCCCCCTGACACCCTGCCACAATGGCAGTTGCTGTTTCCTGCAGAATGTCCTGGCCCAGTCCCAGGCATGCACCCATCACTCAGCAACAACCAAAACATCAGTGTGCTATTACCACTGCCTTAGCTGAAACCAGGACAGGGCCGTACAGGTTCCCCAACCTTTCCCTATGAGTCATATATGCTAGATTTTTAAACTGAAATATCAGGTTCCTGCATGCATTGTGACTTGCTGTTTCACAACTCTCAGAAGTTCTGTTGCTATTATGATCCTAAAAACATGACGACTTGAAGTGGAAGAAAATGACTCAAATTAAAACCCTGCGTATCTAAACCTGTCTTGCACGTGGGGTGAACTCCAACCAAACTTTGCACCTTGCTATCACATTTTATACATTTCCTAAAGACAGATGATTAACCACATAAGTATTTTCTCGTAATATATCCTCTCAGCTTGCTAACTTTCCAGAATTATGTTAGTATAACAAATTCATCAGAAGCACAAAAGCTGAGACCCACCGTATCCTTTTGATATCGCATTTTCAAGTCTTAGCCTGCCCTTCTTTATGGGAGGTTCTAAAGGATATAATAAAGTAATATCAACTTTCCCAAAGAATTACAAATTAAATTGACTAGCACACAATCATTTGCAAATTATTCAAATGCATTTGTAATACACAGTTTGAAATTCCTGCTGCATTACTCAGTCACTCAGCTTATTCATACGGGAGTAATGAAACCACCATCTGACTTGCATATCAACTAGTCCAACACAGACCAAAGTACGCACCTGACTTTTGCTTAACACATAGATTGAGCTGCAAGTTTCAAGATTCTGACCAATTTAAGAGGAAGGTGATTTGCAAAACAAGCCACCAGGGAACTACTTGTGCTTTTACAGTGTACAGGTAATTTAAAATTTGCTTTTAGCTTTGAGCATTCATGCTTCAAAAATGCATTTTCCACCCTTTTTGTTACAAAAAAATTATTAAGCATTTTCAGACAAAGGTTGTTACACTCAAATTAAGACCAGCCTTTAATACAAGATCTGTTGAGTATATTTTAATAATTCTAAAGTATAATTGAAATTTGGTTTTCTTGTAGAACTTTGTTTTGTAATTAATTTCAAGAGGGTTATGTTTCACATTAGACTACCACACAAAGAAAGAAAGTTTTTGAAGTTCAATGGATAATCAACCATTCTGTTTGTTATTCCATTTAGAAGTTTGGTCAGATTCTCCAGAGACTTTCTGAACAAGACCCGCCTGTTACACAATAGCCAGCCAGCTATGTTTACTTTATTGCTGGCTGTAATTGTCACCTTGAGAAAACAAGGCTGCTTCTCAGAGGTGTTTAAAAACAGTGCACAAGAGTAGTTGTAAATATACACATTATCAAAGACATTTAGGATTTTCACATTTTTGGCTGTTAGAACTTTTCAAAAGATCCTTAAAATGACAACATAAATGCAAAATAACTTTTGAGTGACCTTCTTTAAAGGCTATTAGATCTGTACTTTCCTAATACGCTAAGCAGGCCGTACTACTTCATTCCAAATGTTTGTTTTCCCTCTACTTCCACCTAATAAGGTTGATATCAATGTTTCCATCCACAACATAATAGATTAGGAAAACAACCATCATGAGATCTCAGGGTAGCAGTTTCCAATTTATGGTACAGGAAAAACTACTCGGAATGCAAGATCTGATGATATTCTCAACTACAGGAAATTAAATTGCAGAAAATGAAGACAATAGCATTACACAATATTATTGTCTTAACATTGCTTCTTGTGAAACAAAGGAGCATGAAAGTATTATTGCAAGAAGCATTGACTCATACACTCAACAGGCACCCTGGAAGTGTAATTGGGTTTAGGAGAACAGTATTCAGATCTACTTGTTTTGTAAACATCTTACTGTTGTAATTCAGATTGTTTTGCAACCAAAACCTCTTTCAATTTGGTATTCTCTGCATTGTGATTGAATATTCATGTATTACCTATTGCATGCTCTGAATCTTACGTCCATTCTTGCACAGCAGTATGGTTAACAGAAGTTCAACTACAGCTCCAGCCTGATGGAGACAAGGTCTTCTCTCTTGAAAATGGCAAGTGGCTAGCGTTGCAAGGGGTGAGACAGTATACAGTAGGTAAATCAGATGCTTAAAGATAGCACCTCAAGCCTATGAGGTAAGAGCAAATTAAAATTGCACTCCGTTTTTGTATTTCTACTGATATTTATTATTACATTTAAGAAAACTATTACTATTTTTGGACTGACAAACATCTATCACTCCTCAGGTTATATCTCAGCATACTTGAAGCTGACAGACAAATAAATTTACCAAGACTCACTGACTTCTTTTAGTGATAAATCTACTTGACAGTTCCTGGTGGGTAGAGGAGAAGGGTTAAGTGTTTGATTAGTCATAAACAAGTAGTTGCAATATAGCATTCATTATATTCTTCACTTTCATGTCTGCTTCCCAGACTATTTTTAGGGTTATGTTTTTACAAGTATTATGGAGAAAAATGCTCTTTGTGCATCTCTAGGTCACAAATTTCCTAAACTGTAGTTTGTTTACATTACAGATGGGTGTTTTTGTGGTGGGTTCTTTTTTTTGTTTTCCCCTTTGCTTTTGCCTTGCTAATTAGCAAGCCATCAGCCAGCTGTGAAAGTCTCTCCTCGGATTCACCAGATGCAGGTTTTTAGTTTACAGTCTTCTTGATCACCAGCATGCACAAAGCCCATTGGCAGAAGACAAGCACTGTTCTCATAAATGGCAAGTTCATTGGTCAAGCTTAAGTGGGACTGTGACCCTCAGGAAGTTGTTACTAAAGGCACTAGGCCCAACAAGGATTGTTCAGCTGACATTAAAAAAAGAAAAAAAAAAAAAAAAGCAACAACACTTCCACCCACAGTTGTGTGAAAATCTGCTCCTGCAAAAGAATTACTGGGATAGAAACAGATAAATATTAGCAGTTGGGTATATGGCACAGGCAAGCACTGAAAATGAGAAAATGTTTTCAACAGTTTTGGAAGAGGAACCCAAATTTTGGCTTTTATTTTTTCCCTTAAGATTAAAAAAAAAAAAAAAAGTTAACACTGATTTAAAGCCGGCATTTCATAACATACAGGGAAAGCTTCAGGCTTCGTGCAATAAAAGTATGGAAATATTAAAAATAAATAAATCAATGTTCAATTAACAATACATATCAAGTTGAGATATAAATCTACAATTTATTTCTTTTTGGATATAACTTACTGCAACACAACTCAGTATGAGAGCACACTGTCCATGAAAATTGCGTACTTCTAGTATGTTCATATTGTTCAATTAATCTGTAGGGTCCTGATCCTCATAGATACCTTCCAGCTCAGGATGCTCAGATTCTAATGCAGTGTTCAAAACAAGCAATTACTTATTTGCAATGAAAACTGAAGGATTTACTCTATAAAAATATCAGAAAAGAAAAAAAAAAGAAAAGAAAAAGAGATAACAAAAGAAAGCATGGTTGTTAAATCATACCTGGACCACAAACATGGAGAACCCACACCAGAGCACCACAGTCCAGCAGCTGATGGATGACCAGGGCCTTTCCCACCACCCAGCCAGGGAGCCAGGGGCAGCCCTTAGTTCCAGGCACCTCCCTCACCCTGGGGCAGAACTGCTGCCCTAAGGGCCAGCAGGTAGGAGGTGGTGGGCAGAAGTGTGGCAGATCACTGCAATTAGGGCTTTCAGTGGCTCCTAGGCTTAAGCTGTACTAATAACTAGAAATACATTAAAAAATGTAAATATATATGCTTTAAGCTACCTTTATCCTGAGAGCATAATACATTAAAAAAATAGGTACAGCTGTAGTCGGCTGCTAATCACTCCTCCAGGGTGCTGCAGGCCTGACAGGTGCCTTCTCCCATCCTGAGCCACCACCCTGCTTGCTCCAACTGCTCCTACCTGAGTGTCACCAGGGGAAGGCTGCCCAGAGCCACACAGCTCAGGAGCAGCGAAAACAAAAGGCCAAACAAGCACTTCAGCTGACACAGCTACTGCAGTTTAGAGCTTCCTCTCTTTGTTTATTGTAAGTAATCAGCCTGATAATTGGGCCAAGCGGGCACAGATAAGCCAACATGGCCCCAGCCAGCCTCTCCTGTGGCTTCCCCGCCCCACCACCCTGGGGCTCAGGAGATCTCTTTAAGTTCAGCCAGGGAACAAAGCACTCTGCCTTGATTATGTCAGAAGAGAGCTGGCTGTTGGCTTGGGTACAGTGTCTGTCTGTAGTTCTATAATCTCTTGGTCTTGACCTGGACACGGATCTGCTTGCTTAATCTCAGATTTTCACCATAGCCTTGCCTAGTGATTGCTGGATCTGACCTGATCATGTGTTTTGATTTCTTGGCTTGCCTCCTGATTTATTTCACAGTTGTGATATTTCTTTATGGCCTCAATTAGCGGCTAGACCTGGCTACTATCTCCAGGTCTGTCCTGCTCACCAGGCTTTGGGGATGGTGAAACAAGTCCTAGGTATTGAGGTCCATATCTTGCAGCTTCCTGGCAGTAACATACTGTGCAAAACTCATATTTGCTTTCTAGTATATTTCTTCTGTGTGTGGGGTAGTGGATTTATTCCACATAGTACTGGAGCATAGCTGGGAGCTAGTTGTGCACTTATAATGGAATGGGATGGTGACTTTATTGCTGTTTAGTTGGGAAGATCTTAGATGAGGACCATATAATCATTCACACACACATCCCCACACCTGTTATTTCTTTCCACAAAATACTAAAGTGAGACAAATTTCATTGAATATGTATATATAGATGCATTAAAAAAAAAATCTCAATTTCTGTGACCTTCTTAAATAACATGCGGTTTCAGGCTCTAATGGTTGAGATCAGCTCACGCATTTATACTGTTCCACTGAGCTAAAATGAAGTGCATTAGTATTTGTACATAGTATAATCTTGTATTTAAAGTAACAATAAGCATTTATAGGAGACAGTTGCCATAGGGATAGTCTAGACTGTCTTGAATATTAGTTATCGCTAGCTGGATTCTGCCCTCTCCTTCTGCCCCCAGAAAACTGTTATCATGATATCAGACATCAAACAAGATGAGTTCTGAAACTGCTTCATGGCAATTCCCATCAAATACTCTAAGAAACCTTGGCTGTGTGAACTTACAGTACAGCAATAACGCAGTATACATATTACCTCAATGTCTCCTGTTCTCCTTCTGCTAGTTGCTCCGTCCCATCCTGATTTTTATAAAAGGCTCAAAAGCGTGTAGCAGTATTCTGATTCTACCCTGGGAACGAAGCACTTTTGTCTTCAAAGTGCTCAGTCATCAAGAAAGATGAACTATAAAATGTAGCATGACCACACATTAATTCCATTATTTTAATACACACTATCTGCTGCATTGAAACTTTAACAAAACTTCTGCTTGCATTCATATATAGCCTTGAGGTTTTTTTGTAACTTATGCAACAGTATTCACATATCATACTCAGTAGTCATCTCTTACTAGTTGATCCAAATTTTCTCCCACGACTGCCAAACAGAGCTTTTCTGTACTGTCTCTGCATAGCTCTGCAACATCTGGTTGCTAGCTTCAATATCAGCAGAAATGAGTCCTGTGTCATTGTATTAAATTCTTCAAGACAAGAGGGTCACCCTTCTTGTAGACCAGATAGAGCATAACATGATATAATATCCCTCTCATCTAAAACTCATCCACTTGATAGGCTTACCAGTGTAATGGCCAACAGTGTTACATCCACTGTAATTTCTCATTTGTTTGTTTCTGCTTTGGTGTGGAATACTGTACCAGCTAGATAAGGAACTAGGTATTGGAACCCAAAATATTCTTTGCTTTTCTGCACTGAGCAGCACATGTCACCTGTACCTGTTTATTTACCCAGGTGTATGAACAACATAGACATAGCTTCATCAGGACTGCTCAGGGCAGGTAAGGTTACCTGACCAAATAGAGACAAAGAATTACATCCCCACTTAGCTTATTCAAGATGTGGTGTGACAAAATGAGCTTCAGCAAAATGAAATGCAGCGTCTTGCATCTGGGTTGTGCCAACCCCTGCTATCAGTACAAGCTGGGGTATGAGAGGATTGAGTGGAGCCCTGCCAAAAGTGACTTGGGGGTACTGGTGGATGACAAGCTGGACATGAGCCAGCAGTGTGCCCTTGCAGCCCAGAAAGCCAACTGCATCCTGGGCTGCACCCAAAGAAGCGTGGCCAGCAGGGCAAGGGAGGTGATCCTGCCCCTCTGCTCTGTGCTGGTGAGACCTGACCTGGAGTGCTGTGTCCAAGGACCTGTTGGAGCGTGTCCAGAGGAGGGCCACAAAAATGATCCAAGGGATGGAACACCTCCCCTGTGAGGACAGGCTGAGAGAGTTGGGGCTGTTCAGCCTGGAGAAGAGAAGGCTCCAGGGAGACCTGACAGCAGCATTTCAGTATCTAAAGGGGGGGATACAAGAAAGAAGGGGACAGACTCTTTAGCAGCATCTGTTGTGATAGGACTAGGGGAAATGGTTTCAAATTGAGAGAGGAGAGATTTAGGCTAGATATACGGAAAAGGTTTTTTACAATAGGGGTGGTAAAGCACTGGAACAGGTTGCCCAGGGAGGTGGTGGATGCCCCATCCCTGGAGACCTTCAAGGTGAGGTTGGACAGGGCTCTGAGCAACCTGATCCAGCTGTAGGTGTCCCTGTTCACTGCAGGAGAGTTGACTAGATGGCCTTTAAAGGTCTCCTCCAACTCGCATGATTCTATGATTCTATGAAAACTTGGCTTTAGCCTTCATCTTCAGCCCTACAGCACCAAACTGAGTCCCAGTGCAGTCACAAAGGAATTTTTTATCTGGACCATACTTTTTTTTGCCTCTGTAAGTCGGTGAAGTTGATAGAAAGTTGGCAGACCCTCTGGTTTCTGGCTATTTCCCTGTGCCCAGTGAATTCTGAGGGAAACAGGACTGTTAATATTGGCTTTTTCACAGGCTGAAACATTTCTTCCTGCTTAATATAAACTGTGCCTTTTCCTGCAAGTGTATAAAATGATTTTGCACCAATTCTTCTCTCAGGTGTTTAATCTGAAAGGAATCTACCATTCCTATTCCAAGCAGTTCCCACGCACTGGTAAGAGCAGAATATTGCCATTTAACTTACATTGTTGATACCTGTCGTCTACAGTCTGCTTAGTGGATGCAGAGTGCGGAAAGGGAGAGTGCTCTTCACATAACCAAGCTTTGTTCTGAGAGTTTTGGGACTAGCTTTGACAACCTCCAGCCAGCTGAGACCACTGAGCCAAGTTTGGGCCTGTCTTTCATTCTCTGCATCTCTATGAAAGTGCAAAAAATTTCTCAGACCACTGGGAAAGTCAGGACAGATTTTTGCCCTGTGCGATAAAGAATAGACACTACTGTGAGAGAGGCTGACTACACTACCTCAGATTAATCAAAGTTGTCTTAGCCTCCAACAGTTTCAAGCTAAAATTTTGAGATGAATGGCTTAACATTAAGAAAACAGAAAATGTCATATAGCTGTAACTATAGCAATGATACTCTCTCATTTTTAGAATTAATCTGATGCTTTTTAGGATTTCTGAATGTTACCCTAGTATTTATGTCTCAGGCCACATTTTGTGCAGGCAGGCTTGTAGTGTACCTCATTTTGTTCAAAGTGGTTGTCTTTGTGCTAGCTTAGGGGTTACTCAATGACTCACCTTTGATAAATAAATGCCAGGAAGTTCTTCCTATACTGTTCTGTTCTAGAAATGCCAGCCACAATTTTCCATAGATTCAACAACCTGAAAAGATATTGCACCTTCTACCTGATAAATAATTGACATATGTCTGACAAAGCAAATGGAACAGGAAGATTGCTGTTGCATGACTCTTCAGGCTGCAGTATATTTTTCTGTGTATTTTGGCAAAGTTAAACCAATTAAGAAATATATATTCACTGCAAGCTCAAGCAAATTGCACATTCCACATATGAAAGAAAAATTATACTATCAGAATGAAGAAATTCAGAGGGTTAATTTAACATTGTGAGTCTTATGATTCTGCAAAGCTAGTAGACCACAAAAATTTTAACGAGAGATTTAATTTTTCCAACATTTATCTAGGCTTTGTTTGCGTTATACACAAATAAAATAATTGTTGGAAGAATTAGCTTGCAGCTAAGCTGAGTTCTGAAGTGTACTATATATTTTATTTTGAATCCAGTAATGAATCCCTTGGTTCTTAACACATACTATAAAATGGAGATACTCTTTTGCCCTGGCAATATAAGGAGTCATAAGCAGAGACTAGTGACATCTTTGTGCAGAAGACCTTCCTATTGCTATATCTACAGTAGAAGTATAAAATACTTTTGAGCGTCACAGCCAGAACACATACACTTCCAACGCTTCTTTCATTTATTTTCTGTCTTTAAAATGTACTGTGGAATTTAATCTCAGCACAGAAATCTCCAGTAATATAAAGCCAACATGTAAACCTACGGGAATTACTTCTGCCTTAACAGACTTACAAGAAATAAACATGTATATTGCTCCAACTGAATAGAAAATGATTATATGCCATTCCAGCACTTCCCAGAATGTCACTGTCACTTGCTGTGTGCATTAGCTGCAGGATGGCACTCCCTCAGATCAAGACTTCTTAATTTCATATTCCATCGCTTCTGCACAGAACTGCTACACCTCTGCTCTGCAATTATATTCACTTCTTTATCTGGAAGAAGGTGTTTTGGGATATGCATGTGATACGCTGAGAACTCTGGCAATGAAAAGACCATAGTTTTCATCCTCGTTTCAGGGCACCTTATTTTAAGCAATTATTATACTGCACTCAATGGAATTTTCAAGTGAACATTATGTATTAATATAATGTGCTGAATCCTGCAATTTTTTCCTGCTTCTACCTCATCTTCATTTGACTTCGGTCTTAGCTAACCTAAATCAATGCTATTTGGACTGAGAAAGCACATTAGGACCCATCCCGGCAAAATAAGAGAAAATGCTTTACCAATTCAGTTCTCATTTACACCACTGAAAATGTGGTAATTAGAGTAAATGCTGTGAGGACAACTTAGAGGAATCATACAGTGTAGTAATAAAAATGATGTCATCTGAAAAAACTGTTATATGAAATTATGCTTTGTCAGCTATTTACGCATTATACATTACTAATTCTGAGCTATGTCTGATGGAATAAATAATCAAGAGATATTACATTATCAATGAAAATTGGTAAAATCCAGCTGCAGGTTTCTTTTAAGTGGGATCAGGTCTTCAGCAATGTAATATAAAAACATGTTCTTATAAGTGATCTTCTGATTATTATCAGTTTCAAAATCAACCTTAGATACATATGCATACTAAAAATGCCTAGCTGCATAAGCAATCATTAAAAAGAAAAGTAGTCAAATTTAAATCATCTCTGAAATTTGAGCAAATGTATCAGTAAAAGAATTTTCTGCCATTCCCTAATCCCTATACAACCACAACTTAGAAGTGGGAAGAACGTTAGGTTTTAGGCATTGTGCTGAGTTATCAGTTTCTGTAGGGAGATAATTCAAGCTTAGAATAAGGGATTTTTGCTCATTTTTGAAGGCCAACATATTTGTTATGTTATTTCACAGAATCCGTCCTTCTGAAGGCTTTCCATGCNTAAAAAAAAAAAATAAAAAATAAAAAATAAAAAATCTTCAAATAGCTAGAGCAATTATATCTTTGTCTTTGCCAAAAGTGCTAAACTGTCCTTTTCCCTGTGTAGTTATGAAGAGATGTGGTCTTGCTGCCACTGATATTTGCTCTGTGGGAAAGAAGCTGAAATAATGCTCTAAATGCAAATAGACTACTGATGACTTGGGCCTTTTGAAAATAACTCTATCTGTATTGACTCACTTGGGGAATAAAAGCCTATAGGACTGATTGACAGTTAGCCACAAACACAGATGAACCTCTGTAGACTTTTTGTACAAGTGCCTTAAGAACTTTAATAAATGTCAGCTGTGGATAGCAGAATTATCCAGCAGCTATGTGTTTCTCCACCCAAACCTTTTTTATTCCAGCCCCTAAAGACATACAATTTAGTTTGAAAACACCCTTTTCCTTTCATAGCTGAAGATTTTGAAAGAGAATGAAGTCATTGTTCAATAAAATGATTATCCAAGTGAGATGAAAAGAGAATAGTAACAAGCATTGTAAGAGAACTTCTACTATTGTTATTGGGTAGGTGTTTGTACCACATAGTTGCAGCCAGTAAATTATGTATTTGGATTCTTTGAACAGGGAAAAGATTTTTTTTAAACTAAAGGCTTACTGTTAACCTAATTGTTTGACTCACCACTTCAGAGAGATCACATTTTCTCTAGAGCTTTTTGTAAAACATTAATTCATCTTAGTTAATATTCAGTAAGAAATTCTGTCTTTTAAATTCTCCATAGCTAACACCTTTCTAGTCTGTTTGCCTTTCACAATGTAGCCACAGGTAAAATCTATATGTACCATTTCACAGTGTGAGCATACACACCCCCAGGACCTTCACATTTCTGCACAAATTGGAGTCATGTTGAAACAATAAGAAATACTAGTAGCCACACATACATAAAATATAGTATCTAGTGCTTTAAAATGGTATCTGGTCTGGTTAAAATACTCTTCATGAAACTGAGTAGTCTGCTACAGAGAAAGTAAGGACCAGAAGCCAGCATAAGACTCAGAATGAGATGACTGCAAGAGGCTATACAGTGTGGTTTTGTGTGGCTGAATTTAGTAAGATGAGGTTTCCTGCTTCTCTGACTGAGTCAAGTTTGATCAATAAAATTTTCATATTTTTCATGATCAAATTCAGTTGGGGATGTTACACAAAAGCCGCAGGGACATGGTCAGACACCAATTTACCTGAATTTAGACAAATAGCTCTTTGACGTAACAATGTTGTGTGCCCAGAACTATAGCACAGGATACCCAAAAAACAGAATATATTACATTCACTAGATTTCTTTCATAGCTTGGCAAGGTAGATGTTAGTCTTACCAGCATGTCAGCAAGTATTAGAATCCCTAACAGGCTTATGGTGTGAGTTCAGCTGAAAAGCAGTTTTCAGATGCAACTTTTTTCTCCTGTTTTTTTTTTTTCTAGTTTCTGTCAACCATGGGGTGAGAGAACAGAATAGTAGTACCTGCCAACATCTATATAGTTGTTAACCTACTGAAATCAATCCATTAGCTCAGCTCAGTTCCTAAAAGAACATTAATCCCATGTCAAATCACTCATCAGTCATAAGTACAGGAAAGAAAGGAATGAGCATAGGGGTTTAATCACCTTTGTGCAAAGACTCCAATACCGACACACTTAACACTGTCAAATGACGGTTTTAATAGTCGTTTTGAATGCATGCTTACATTATTAAGATATATTCATTATGCAAGCATGGAAGTTAGAGCTTTTCCTTGAAGAGACAGTTGAGCTTTTTCAGAGCAAGCTGTGTACACAACAAAGAGTTACAAAGCACAACAGTCAGGCTGATTTAGCTTCAGTGGGAAATAAAAAATCAATTTAATAAAAGGGGTTTCAGTGGAGCAGATCCTCATCCTTGAATGGGCAGCAAAATCTGTCAATTTTTCCAGGATCATTAACAGGGCTTGTAAGTACTACTGAACAGGAGAAAGAAATGAAGGAGACTGAAAGCTGGCTTTTAAAGAATGCAATCTCTTTTGGATTCCTAGCAAAGCAGACTCTTCAGACTGTGTCTCTCCTTACTGTGATGGAATTGCTGCAGATTGCTGAAGATCAAGGAAAAACAAAATGCTACCCAAGCACAGAGCAAAAATACGTGTTTCAACAAGCATTTGCAATTCTGCTGTCCCTAGGGAAAATTCAGAAACAGACAAATTTCCCCTTCCTAATGACCACTTTCAGAGGCTGATTCAGGAGGGGAAGACAAACAAGATGTCTGAACAGGGTAACACTCTTGCAGCACAGAAAGAAGTTGTGATAATTTGCCAGAGTATGGAACTTACTGTTTCATCAGCAAAAGAAAATAGAACGAAAACTTAACTGCTACGAGTAATGGAAATAGGACAGCTACCAAAACCAATAAAAACTGTTGTTAATATTCAGGACAGACTTCAAATTAAGAGGAAAATTAGCGAATTTCTCTGAGAAGTGAAGCAAGACCTTGGACAGTACAAATTCAAAATTTAGAGTGGATTAAAAGCAATCTCTAGAAAGATTAAAAAGGAGAATCAGCTGAGTTTATTGTTCCAGATTAAAATTCAGAAGTTGTTTGGAGGTTGAGAGCAATCCTATGCTTCCGAAAGTGTGGCAACCCCTCACAAACCACTTCAAATTAATGTTACAGATTATAGGTAGAAGCTGCCTATTCGAGAAACCAAAGCAAAGATAATGGATTTCTTGAAATATTCCTTTTGTCTTTGAGGAAAAATTATGTTTTACCAGATAGGCAGTATTTGCAGTAAAGCAATGCATCAAATTTCTTCAAAGTCAGCCTATGCTCTTCCTCTAGCAATGCGTAGTACTATTTTTCATGGTCTGTAGCCCTGAGTGGCCAATGCTCCATTCAAAATCCCCAGCAACAAAAACAAGCACTGTTAGCACCTTTCTGAAAGGGTATGTCTCCCACTCTCATACAGGAGAAATATATTTTGATAGTCATGATCAGACTCACAATGGCATTATACATTTCACCCTACAACAGACACTAATCTCAGAGCGGCAGTGTTGATGCTTGGAGCTAGCTGACAGATCGTCAACTGCTGAGAGAAGGGGATGTCTCTTGGAAGAGGGATGGTAGCTGCAAGACTGGGCAGTGCCCTGATGGGATTTATCATCAACAGGAAACCAGTAGAGAGCAGCTAGGAATAAAGAAGCTGTACTCTTCTTTATAGAAGGAATAAAAAGGAGGATTGCAAGAAAGGGGTGTGAATATCCCATTTTCTGTAACATATACGGAATATGAGAGGTTTTCTTTCTGCTGTGAAATTCAGCTGGTAGCTCAAGGCACCCTAACCACTAGGAATTGCCTTAAGGAGCAAGTGGCAGCTAGAAAGCTGTAGCAACAGTCGTTATGAATGCTGTGCTGCGTCTGCAGCGATTTCAGAACAAGACACAGTCCATGACATGACAGCGTTAACAGAAGATGATGTAACAGCTTCATGACACATAACAGCAGCATCCCTGATAGACTTTCCAGGAACCTGTCTACTGGAGGGTATGGTAGTCCTTAAAGCATGCGGGAATCAATATAAAACAAACAAATAAGAGGCCTATGTATTTAGCTAGTTTTAGGATATTCCTGGTTTCTCATGTCCACTCATTCTCCAAGCCTCTGTTTCAGAGTTGATTATAGTAGCATTATAAAAAAGAGGTCAGTGAGACACTTGAATCATAATTCATTAAGCCTAACTGAAGTGCCTGAGTGTCAGTAGGATTTCAGGTATCACTTCCTAGCTAACTGCTGGTGCCTGGCAATATCCCTCTGGCGTGTCTAAACCCAACAGAAGGGGCCAGGTGTAACAGGTACAGTGACATTCAGGCTGAGGAACAAATCTTTGTAGAGATCTGGTCTGATGTTACTGAAACACAGACTTTATTCTTGTCCAGAAGACTTTTTAGAGAGTATGCTCTTATTGCCTCTTGAGAGAGGAAGGCTTGAAAGGAAATTGAAGAAATCATTCAAGGAGAGTCATGAAAGCTTTAAATGAAAAGCCACTACCCACCTAATGGAGCTAGCTGGCTGACTAGTAACAACTGGGTTAAAATAATGGCAGGCAGAGGCCACCCCGAAATTGTTAACTGCTGAGAGAGACTGAGAGAACAATTTAATAGCAAAATTACTAAACTAAGAAGTACTGACTCTAAAAGGGCAGTACTCCTCTTTTCCTCCTCTTCTAAATGAGCACCTGTGTGTTTAGTAATTGCTTTTTTACATCACCATCATCATCAGAATTTTGAGCACAGGCCACCAATGAAGATAAAATATCGCAAATTTGGTATTCTTTGTTGTGGAAGATTTGCCTCCCTGTCCATTTTTCATGAACAATAATTTTCCCTAAAATTCAACACACACATACTAGAGCTTTATTAAAATGTTTCTGTCTGAACTGTGCATCAAAAAGCTGCAAAATGTAGGGCTGACAAAAGAAGAAGAACTGTATGTGACCCAGTGACAGTAATTGTCAGGTTTAACAGGGATGAAGAGTTATATATGACATTCCAACTCTATTTTCCAACGAAAATAATTATCTATGTGTTTTTTGTTGTAAAATTCTGAAGAAATAGTGTTGTTTTTATAACTCAGTGATTGTAAGACATTTATTTTTACCCTGAATTCTTAAGAGAGTTCTCAGAACCATTGTTATCCTCAACAAGCTATAGCAAAGTAAATTAAATGCCTCTAATGTATGCTGTTCTGTGACTATGACCAGGATGAGTTGTTCACGTATAATTTCATTTTCACATAAGAGATTTTGTCGCAAGCATGGTGTACCCATGGATACTTGATTTATTCTAGAAAATACAAAGGCAAACATCAGAGCTTTCTTTTTCCTGATGTTCTTGTGTCTGTTTTCTCTCAGTATTGTTATCTTCCTGAGATTTACTCATAGGGAAGCAGGCTATGTACAGCAATATTCTGAAAAGTGTGTTACCCATTAGAGAGAATTTCTTGTGATGTACCAAATATTAAAAAATTTGGAGTTTCTTTCCTAAACCAAGTCTGTGCCAGTGTATTTCAATTGAAAAGTAACCCTCTTCATTAGACTGATACACCAAGTATAAAACTATTTCCAGTCAAGGATCCTGTGATGTTTTAGTTATTCTTTTCTATTTTTTAAGCTATAAATAGGTTTTCTTACCTTTGTTGACTCTGAGTAACACCAAACACCACGAGCAGGACCACTGCTCTCGGTGTTTTCCTGGAGTATTTCTGTGCTCCTTTTGCATTATAAGAGCATGCATATTAGCTGGTACTGTAGAGCAGCTGATACGACATTGGCTTCCATTCCTGCTTATTTCCCCAGTAATTTGTCCCAACAAGCAGAAGGGTCACTGTTTTTCAGGGTTTCAAATTTTGAGTGTCTTCCTTGAGGCTCATAGTGATAAATTGATGAGCCAGGCACAGGCATTTTGTAACCAGGAAGGATTTGTGACTTTAAATTTTTCTTCTCCTTCATTTTTGCCTTCATTAGGAACAGTTTGCCATCTGATAAGCAGACTTCTGTGAGCAGTTTAATTGCAGCACTTGAAAAAAGGAGACATAT
Organism: Alectura lathami; assembly: GCA_013399715.1. Taxonomy (NCBI): domain Eukaryota; kingdom Metazoa; phylum Chordata; class Aves; order Galliformes; family Megapodiidae; genus Alectura; species Alectura lathami. The sequence goes on along the minus strand of VXAV01007219.1, from coordinate 23,482 downwards.
GTAACACCAGGTGGGCTGGCCAGTTTCTTAGTCAGCTGCTTCATCCATTACTGTTCTGCCTTTTTGTGTTTACTGATCTGCTGTTTCTTGGTTCCAGTTTTTAACAACGAAATTCCTGTCCTACTGTGCATTTCTTTTAACTGCATGGAGTTTAACGCAAGGCAACACAGTCCTGTGCTGAATAAGTTTGACAAATGTCAGTAATATCTATTTCTACTTCTCTTAAGAAACACGTAAGTTCACAAACACTTCCTCATACACGTTTTGAACGTTCGTTTTCAGTGCACACATCTGTAAGATGTTAAAGATTAAAGTCCAATGTTTTATGCTGTCCAAAAATTTGACAATTCTAAGAATAACCTGTACAACCTTGACGTCATTGGACACCCAGAAAAGTAATGTCTGGTTGACTGGTAAAGCCAGGAATGTTAACCATACAAAATGGCACAATTTATAGATATTTACATCATGACTTTTGATGGAAGTAGACCAACCATAAAGTAAACAGCACTAAACTAGCCAGAAGAAAGTAAGCATTTATTAATATAACTTTGGTTGTTATATGACAGTAATTTAGAATCACAGGAAGAATTCACCTCTAACACTGGAAAACATCTTTACTGTAACAAAGATATCTTCTCCTATTCTTTCTTTTAATTTCTTTCCAATAATTTGAATGCTTTGTTTTTCATCCAAAACCAGTTTGAGCAAAGCAAATCAGCTCTCCCTGATGGAAGTTCAGACAGGCAGTGAATTAACCACGACAATATAATGATAACACAGATCATTTTTAAGGATATGCATTGCAAATGGCATTTGTCATTNTATATTATTTTCTTAATGCATGTTACACAATTTTCACAAACTTTATAATCAAAATATATGGGGATTGTATTATAGGATTAAATTACAATTTTGTATGTTTAAGTTATTAGATATTTTCTCCTTATTTCACTGAGTTATACCGGCATTAAATTGATATAATATAGCAGTGGATGTGACACAGAGATTATAAGTAGTTTATTGTGACAGTATGCTAGATAAAAATAAGGGAATTTAAACATTTATGTTCAGAAGAAAACAACTCAAGTCTGATAAAATGAAATTCAGCAACTTTATGTTTGCAGGAAATCATTTGTTCTTTTCAAAAATGTCAGAAAGTAAATTACAGTTAATTAATCACACTCCAAGTTATTCCCAATTAATTTCCTACAGTTTTTCTATGACAGCTCTTTCCATTACTGCAGTGTGAAAATAATAAGCAAATGAGAATGACAATACTTAATAACCAGGAGAAATTCAAACGTGATAGCTTCATAGAACACCCCAAAGTAATATCCGTGCAGAATAGTTCCAGCAGCCTTCACCAGCGAACAGCCATCATAGTGACACAGAGTTCTCTCTTAAACTTGATGTTCTCGTTCTTCTCTTGTTCATCCTGTTCTTAAACA
>VXAV01007219.1:9792-21839 GCA_013399715.1 Alectura lathami | reverse complement strand
TAAATAGAAACTTTAGTTATTCTCTGTAGAATGTCAACTCTGTCACCATAGGAGAAACATTTCCAGAAGGGAGCACTGTAATTTCTCTCTCTGTGTCAAATGTTACTGGTTTCTCCCACGCATGAAGATCACTGATGCACTCATTTTCACTTGCATCTCACACAATTTATGACTTCTCTGCAGATATTTTACCAAGTGCTTCAGTAGATGATGAGCTGAAATCAGTTTGTTTGTTTTGTATAGTATAGTGTGCTATTATAATTTCATGCATTTACTTTTTATTTTTCTAAAAGCAAAGGCAATGTAACTCTCAGCAGTTCTGATTTGCTTCTCTATGCTTTTATTCTTTTTTAAAAAGAACCTAAAAATGATTCTATCTTGAATACAGCCTATCTGCAGAGTATTCCTATTTCTCAATGCTTAGTGATTGCCTTCTTAACCTTTAGCTGATTTTAAAAGAAGAATCATTTGCACTATTTTTCTTGTTCCTGGGTTGGAACAGTACATTTCTATATGGACTTCATATGTGCTTGCAACCAGAATCTCATCTAAAAGTAGCATCTGGAGATTCAGCTTTCTTTCTTATTTTGTTCCTTTACAGAATGTCTTTTATATCATACCCATATGTGCAGGCAAATTCCAAATCTCTATATCAGTGACAGCTGCTAAGTCTAGGGAAGGGGCTGCTCAAAAAAATGTGCACCAGAAGATATGCACAACTTCCTTACTAACCAGAGCTTCTTGCTGAACAGTGTCTCCTAGTGGAGCAGAATAGAAAAATATGGAAAATTAATAAGGAGTTAATGGACAAGAGAAAGCACATGAAGGAACCTTGTGATTATCAGAGAAAATATTTCACAAATTGTTGAAGAGCTGATAAAAATTTCTGGAAGTTTCTCAGGGTTGCTAATAACACAGTGATAGTCAACTGCTGCTGTATTTACTGTCATCTCTGTTCAAATATAAATATCAAAAAATGCAGTAATCAAAATGATCCAAACCTTTCAGCATTGGAATTGCGTAAAATGATCAACTCACCTTAGTAAGTGAGAAATTCTGTAGTTCTCCCTAGCAAACAAAAATGCTCTACAGACACACTGTGAGCAGGCAGATGTAGAAGTAACAGTAGCAGCACATTCCTCTTGGAAGCTGAGGAGCACCTTGCAAATCATGTGCCAGAATCCCCTTTCAGAAGGGAAATGTAGCAGTTATAGTGACAGGCAGATATATGAGTAAGTTAAAAAAATAATCTTAAATATTCAGTGAAAAAAGATTTTTTTCTAAACTATTAGCCTTTGACCTTGTAACATCCACATTCACTAAAACTGCCTTTCAGACTCCAACCTAAAAAAAGGTATCAGAGGATGATGATGTCTGCAGTTCACCATAACACTCCAGTGCAGTGATTGTTGCAAGGCTGAGGTAGTTCTGTACATTCCTGTTTACAGATGTTAAGAGGACGTGGAATATTTGCTGGAGGTGACTTATTCAAATATCCACCTCTTGAGAGAAAATAAACCTCCAGGGTGGAAAGCAGTGGATAACCTGTTCCATGATAGTTCCCTAAGCAACATGACCTGCGAAGATCCCATGCAGAGAAGTCAGGAGTACATCACTGGTTTCCAAGACCAGTTGATGGGCTGAGCCTCTCTCCCCCTGTCCCAGGGACACCTGCTGGGTAAGGTTTGCACACTCAGCTACACTGAGCACATCCCTAGGAAACTTAAAAATCTCTACGGAATTGTTCCATGATTTAACACGACTGTATTCAGCTATATTATTCATCTTATTGTTTACCCTCATATGCCTTGCAGACCATGCATTTATCACCAGCAATCTGAAAGAATCTGTAATCTGTTGCTGTATTCACCCGTGCTATTCACTAATCTAACTGTGAGAGTTCTCATTGGGCGCAGCCAAACTCCTTAAGGGTGGTCTTGAAAGCCCATTCGAATGTGACTAGACGAATGGGGCAGTGTGCTGGCTGTGAAGCCGTACTCGTGATAGTTCATGTATTGAACGTGACCAGAATTATAGTGCTCAAATGGGCATTGCTCAGAATCTAAGGTCAGCCATCCCCAGCCCCTCTGTTATCTGAGGATGAGCTGGAACATCAGGGGCTTTATTTTCTGCCAAACTTTCTCAGCCCTTTTCTTGCAATGCGAGAAGCATATCTGAGGAACATAAGTTCAAATCTGATCATAAGAATCAGCAGTCTCAAGGGAGAACTGACAAGAACCAGGTTTTCTGCAAAATATGGGTGAACACCTCATGATAATTTTGCAGTGGAAAGGTCAGGAGCAAACCGTGATCAGACAACAGTGAGGCCAAAACTTTCAGGGCTTGCAAGCTAGGAGGAGAGATGCTGGACACTGCTGATGTGCTCAGGGGAGTGAGCTGAAAGCTTCCCAGAGAGGAGAGAGAACAGGGTGACCACAAGTTTCACCTTATGGCTTCAAATCTGATACTGAGCTATTCTTTCAGCTAACAGGCAAAATCATAGCAGCAGCATGAAAATGAAGTCAACAAGTAGTGAGGGTTTATATTTAATTTTTAACAAGTAATGAGGGCAATGAACTAGCAATACTGGTCCCCAGGATGTGAATGTTTCATCTCTGGGAGGCTGTGGATAAGACTGGACAACTTGGAGACCAGACACTCCTAGCAGCATTCTCTGTGAAAATCTATATCCCAAGGTAGCCCTGTGGTACTTATATTTGCATTTGTACGTACATGAATATCTTTCTATTTCCTGCTTTGTAATACAGCTTACCAAGGATATTTAAGCCGTATCTCAGTGTTCACAACATCTGATTACCTTAAGCAGACACAGACAGTTGCAGCTGGTAGAAAATCTCTGCTTTCCCCAAGGAGCATGTGGAGCTGAAGCTTTCACAGCGCAGCCATTTGGGCCACCTGCGGTTCAGCAAGGTGGTACTTACTTGCAGCCATCTTAAATTGGACTGTAGGTTAATTTTGTCATGTGGCCTCTTTAGCCTGTCCTTGCTGCCTCTCACTGGCCCCAGGAAATGGAGAAGCCTTCTTCATAAAATTTAATAATGTGAAGCTGTTAAAAATGTCTTTTTCACTGATTAAAACTAACCATATTCAATATATGATAATTAATAGTAATCTCAATAGTTTTAAAAACATAAACTCTGCCCTATTTCAGTGTAGGTTTTTTGTTGTTGTAGTTTTACCAAAAACACTGTAAAACCTTAGCCATATGTTCTGCAAAGAAAATGACAGACCTTTATGCAATAGTGTCTGTCAGAGAGCTAGATGATTTGTGCAAGTGTGATTTTGTATCCTTACCATGTACTGAGAAATGAAATTTCAATAAACAATCTGACAACTTCAGGAATTACCCTGTTTTCTAGACCTAAAACACTAAGCAGATCAAATATAATTCCTCAAATATACTTCCTCAGAACAAGCAGAGAAAGATTTAGGAAGCAGAAAATAGCATTAAACTCCCAATGCCACTAGAATTTCTAGGAGCCATCACAGAAATAGCAGAGAGCAGGCAAGGGACTCTCTAAAGATTCTAAGAGATCTTCAGACTCTCTTCAGTCTGAAGATCTCCCCTAGCTCCTCCTGGGAGGCAGGAAGCCTGTATCCAGAGTCATGCCTGGTTGTCAGGGCTGAGCATAAAAGATTTAAATGATTTTGCATTTTCACATTTTCAATTCCTTTCATTGCAATAATAGGCTTAAAAATTTCAAGCAATCCTGAATACTGGAGTTTAGCACAGGTCTGAACTAATTATCAGGGCTACTCAGAATCCCTACTACTAATCTCCAACAGTTAGGATCCTGGGGACATGCAGTCCTAGGCAACACCCTCAGTGTGTGTTTAGAGGGGAAGCTTTTTCATTCAGCTGAAGAATTTTGTCCAGATCTCCACCTGGCTTAGAAAGGGGGCAGACCTGGTTCAGTTTAATATTTCCTTCCACTGTGGTTTACTCAAGTTGTGCCAGGACAAATGGCCGAAAGTTGTTGTTGTTTTGGGTGCCTATCATCAAATAAAAATACTTGAAACACTTTTCCAGTATTAGAAACTAAAAATCTGGCAGAAGCACAGTCAAACCTCAGGATGCTGAAAGCTTTGACCTTAATCTAGAGAACCACTTTGGCTTGTACCTAGCGTGACGCACGTGACAGTGTCAGTAACGGTTCACGTAAACTGTAGGATATGCTTTTATGGAGAACAGGCAGAGAATTCTGCTGTGTTATTTCCGGGTATATTAATTATGCCTTCGTCCTATTTACAAGGATACATTAAGCAAAACTGTTTGAAAAAAATGTTTCTTTGCTTTAAAGAAAAGAATACCAAAACTGAAGTTAGTTCTCTGTAGGTGGAAGAAAGGTTCACTGTCTGAAAGAGCCTAACGGCTGTCTTTCCTGTCATCCTGTCATGTATAAATAATATTATTAACAGTGAGAATGTTTTGATTCTAAAATACACATTTCCTTTCAAGAACTCAGAGTATTTCGCAAAAAAAAAAAGAAAAATTTTAAAAATTTAACACCTGTATTAGATAATAAAGATCATTAGAGTTTATTAGTAGAGGAAGGGCATTACAATTATGCAGCCTGCTGCACCAACATTACCTATAAATGGTTTCAGCAAGGGTTGTAAGTAATTTGCACTTAGCTGCAGATAGTAAGTGCAAAGGCAAGGATGGTCATCACTGGGTTGGAAGCCACCTTCCCGTGTTTTTGTGTGGGTTCTGGGACTGCGCAGAAATAGTTTTAATCTTTACCTACACAATGAGTTTTGAGGTGTCCATGAGATATGTTTTATAGAACATATGGTTGCTGAAAAATAGTGTGGGGGGGGGGAGAGCATAAAGTGTTTTTTTTTTTTCTTGAGGAAATTAGCAAAAAATAATAGATTTTTCTTAAAGGAAATAATGGGAAAAGTACTTGATCTCAGGGTTCTACTGAATGGAAACAGTTTGCTTGTAGGACCCAAACAAGTGCATTTATTCAGCCAGTCTGTTTGAAATTTTGAACTGCTTAATAGGTAATGTTTCATATTCCCATTTTCCTGTGTGATAAGCTTCCTTGCCAAACTATTCTCTCCCATGCAGGAACATTTCAATCCACAACCACATTTATTTCCTAACTAGGTTGCTGTCTGAGCCCATTTTTCTAATTATTATTTAATTTTATCCTGAGACAAAAAGTCAAACACATCTGAAATTTTGAATTCTTATTCAGATGAAATAATTTTTTATTTTCAATTAAATGTTGTCTACATTGACTTTATGCAGTGTTGCACTGATGTTCACAGAAACCACTAAAACTAATATTTGTGCCATTAACTTGCAAACGACAAAGAACTCTTGATTCGAGGCCCACGTCCTAACAGCGAGGTTTCCAGCATAGGGACCGCTCAGAGAAATTCTAATGAAGAGTAATTAACAGTAATTGAGGTAGTTATCACTAGCAGGCTCTGTGAATGGCTGCATTTCCATAAGACCGTTCAAGTTATATACAGTATAAGTGCAGATTATTTTTTCTCTTGCAGATTCAATCCTTCTCTAAAACGTTTTTCATTTTTTTCTATTTTTTTCTACTATTTTAATTAAAAGGTCTCTGTGTCTGCAGAGTAACTTGGCTGTAGCCTAACTTTTTGTTTTGAGATCGCCTACAGAAAGTAAAGAAGACTAGAAACTTGAGATAAAAAGTAAGAATTCCATGTACTCACTCTATGTGCTCAAAAATAATTTTTAATCTTTTTTTTCTTGTACTTTTATTTTTTCACATAGTATCACATGCAAGTGTTAATTACAAAATTAAATCTGTGAAAATCTGGCACAAAGAGAAATCAAAGAAGGCTTTTGGAATGGATTCCACACAACTAGAACTGTCAAATCACTGCCGTTTGTCGATAATCTAGAAATATGCAGCAGATAAGTAATAACTACTTGGAGTGAGAAAAATTTTTTTGGGGGGAACAAGCAAAATGCTTTTAGTTTTGGAATTGCATATGGTTGAACGTTAAACGCGCACACACACATATACATGCATCCTAGATACATTTATTTTACTTGTGTTGTTTTTAATTGTCTTCTTCTGTGTGCTACTTCATTAGAGGCTACACTAATTTTCAGTTGATGGAGTTTTTATAATGTTTTAATTGCAGTGTCCAGCAGATTGTCTTCTGCTGAGTATCAGAGCTTGTGAGAGATACCACAAAGCTACAGCTCTCTCTTTGTCTGCGGAGTTTGTAACTTTTAGCATTATGTAACTTAATATACCTGATTATAAGGTTGTTTCGAACCTGGTTATAAAGAAAACCCTGCTGTGATCTTAAGACAGTTTTCAGAGAACTTTATGGTCAAAGTGGAGGTAGAATGTGTAAACTGAAGGGCTCCGTGTCAGGTAACCTGACATTTTCAGTCATTTTATTTTAGTTCTGATACTTAGGAGTGTTGATCATGTGATGTGACAACAGCTTTATCATGACCTAGGCTGGAATATGAAGCTACAGCCTTTGCTAACGGCAACCATAAAAGAGCTGCACGACTTCAGCAGGAGCAGACTTGTGTTGCACTATACAAAATACATGATGTCTAGAATTAATTCCTTGCCGTATAATCGGACTATATCTTACTTCGGAAAAGCACAGCATGGTAGCAGCAGGATATCTGAGCTGTTTTTCAATACACTGGTGCTAACTTACAGACGCCTACACAAAAGAACATCAGGTACAATAACAAAGTTAGGCAGTCAAAGCATAATGCTCATTTTACAGTCACTTGTGCAAACTAAACTCATTTTGTCCAGTTCTCCTTGCCGTGATAGCACTGCCAGCAGGCTGTGGAGTTTTTGGCTGCAATTCCTGTAAACCCAAATCCATCATCTTGTACTGTTACTCCAGAAGACCACATAAGATTTCTTCCCCTGATATCGGGCAAAGAAAGAGTAAGGCAGATGCCCAGTAGGCTGTGAAGTAAGCAAAACTTTAGAAACTTTATTGGAGCAAATACAAGCAAAATATTTGAAATAATCTTTCAAAAGGAAAGCTAGGAGACCAGAAAATGTCCTTGAAAATCACAACATCTGATCCAGCACAGAACTGCCATATAGAAGATGTAATACTCAAATACTAGGCCATTGTACTTTAATAAACAGAGTATCAAAAGGGCCTTTTTGTAAGTCTGGGGATCTAAAACATCCCTGTCCACAAAACTGCAGACTTTGGACATGAATGAAACTGTAGGAGATTTCTGACATACCAACAAACTGCCAGGTAATGCAAAGGAGAAAAAAAAGGAAAGGTAAAAGATTTGGAACAGTATGTTAGTCTGTGCTTAGCAGATAATAATGCCAGAAAGATGTTTAAAGTGAATGGAGAAAAGCGATTATATTTTTTTGTTCAATCCCTCTTTTAGAAAGCACCTAATTCTTTCAATTAACCGATTTGAATGACAGTTGTCAACAATTAATGAGCTACAGATGTCCAACTCTGTAAGCTGCAGTCAGGAAAACATGGCTTATTTATTAGTCCTTCACAAGGATTTTTTTTTTTTTTTTAATTAAAAAATAACCTCTTTGTCTGTTCTTATTCGTGTTTACTATCTTCTAACTTTGCAAAAACCTTTAGCTCCATCTTCAGAGCAATAATGTGCATGCACCTTCAAAACAGAGAGGTAGGTATCTGTAAAGCATGTTGGAAAGTAACAACTCAAATGCTTTGGAATACAGATGAAAGCAAGAGGGAATTTAAACCAAATACAAGGCAGGAAACTTTGAAGTACAACACTTCCCATTGATTGGTCCTGATTCTGACTTGCACTGCATTGGTTTTGGGAGTTCTTTTTCAGTTTAAACTTACATGTGTGCAAATATTTCCCTGAAAAAGGCTATGTTCTGACAACATTCATATAAAAGATCTATAAAAAAACTATTGGGAGGGTTGAGATGGAGAAAATGGTGATTTATTTAACTGGGTACCAAGTGGCTTAAAACTGGTGATGAAAGTTGCCATTCAGCTGTTCATACTAGAGGCTAAATACTTGGGAGCCTACAGTGTTTGAAAACAGGAAAGCTATCATTTGGCAGAGTTAATGGGTCTGTTGTCAGCTGCATGACAGCTGGATTATAGAGTAGTAAAGCTAAGGAAGTCAGAGGAGCACAGAACAAACTAATTCTCAGCTGAGTGTATGGTTGCTTTTAAAGTCAGTACTTTAAAGGCATTTCATCACTTGGTTGTGAGTGCCAGATCTGCTTTTGCCAGTGGCTTTTTTCTTCCTCCAACTTGTGCAGCTTGTATCTGAGATCAGGTGGAGCTATGACCTGAGCTTCTGAGAATGTTGCACCTCCCTGAGTTGTCCGTGAACACGAGGAAGTTGATTGTGTTTGTTACTATTTTAATTATTCAGTTTGCAGTGTTTTCAGAACATACTTCAAACAAAGAACTCTTGCTGCTCAGTAACCAGCTGAGGATCTGGTTTTAACCTACCCACATAGATATTGAAGAATAGACCTAAATCCTTAGGGTCTTGTTCTAAACATATCCAATCAGTTTAATATACTTAAAGTCAAATTCTAATACAACTGTTTTCCTCTTCTCAAATTCAGCAAAGTATCAAATACTGTAACTAAAAAGACACAGATGTGCAACAAACAGAAAAGTTAATGTTTGCATTGTTTTTTCACTAAAGGAAATTTCAGCTTTAACAATAGACAGGAGAATAGTGCTTAAGACAATCCAAATTAAGCTGGACACACTATGTTCAAGACAACTGTCCCAAAGAAACCCTGAATAACTGCCAATCATCCTCTTTTCTGCAAAATGCAATTCTTTCAGACTCAGGAAAATATATTTTGCTAGGCAGTTTGCTTGCTCAAAGCCAGGCTTTTAAAGAGGATAGCATTAATACCTATGAACTTGCTTTTGCTCCCATTGATTGAGGGCTGTGCAAAGGATGTTTAGACTGGTTCAATCAAACATATCTGTTAAAACCATAAACAGTTTGTGAGCTACCTAATAAAATCTACTTCTGACAGGCCTGTTGCTGCTGATCTCTCTCTTCATGGGTCACAAGCAGCTTGTTCTGTTCAGCTGGTACTTTCTTCTTTACCTGTCAAGTCCAAGTCTGTCTAACAAGGGAAGCACAGATAAAGGGTTTGAATCTCACTAAATACCAAATTAATAGTTAAAATAGAAACAGAAAAAGGAAAGTGTATGATGTATCAAAGCAGCAGCTCTGGTAGCTCAAATCCTACTTACTGCCTATAGTTGTGGGATTGTGCCAGACAATATAAGGAGTTCATTAGCTCATGGCTAGAAGAAGGAAATACTCCACCAAGAAAAAAGACAGCAAACACATGCATGGGAGTACTCTGTTGCTTGTAAAAAAGAAGAATGTTTTCTGGAAAAAAAAAAAAAAAATGCCACGTAATATCCTCCACTAGTAATTCAGGGAACTGAAGGGTCGTATGCAAAGGCCCAGAGATCACTTGCCACAGCCTTGAGGGACCAAGTTTTAACAGAAAATACAGCTGCTTTCCCAGTCCCACACTATCCTGAAGAAAATGCACCATATCTTAGGACAATACAAATTCATATGACAAAAGAACTGATAACACCAGAAAGTTGAAAGTCATTCTTCAGACACTTCCCTGACCCCAGGCTGAAGTCACACCACCAAGGTTGCCTGTCTGGCAGAGAAAGCATTTACAAGTCTCTCTCCCCACTCATTTACTGTTAAGTTTCACTATGCTGTGCTCATTAGAGTGCATTTGTATTAATATTGGCCTTCAAAAATGCCCAGGAACCTGAAATGATGGAACTCTCACCATATGTAAAATGTATTAAATGAAAGGAGGAGAAATGAAACAATGATTAGCTGGGCAAATTATCTGATAATTTAGAGGTGGTGCTCTGTGATATTAATTGGCTTGTAGCTGACTTGATTTTGTAGTCTCATATAAATCTTATTTTAAAATAATCCCCTTTCAATCCTTGCTTCTACTTTATTTTTGTTTATTTGTAATGCTAGAAGATCCTTGGCATTGTCTGATTCTTAATTCTGGTTTTGATTAGTTTGAGTTATCAATCAGATTGTGTCAGCACAGCTGTGTGAAGTGAGGGGAATACACGTCAGATGTTGTAACTTGATGACTAATGGGCAATAGATACGCTCACAGATGTATTAATGCTACTCTGATATAGTCCATGTATAGTGCATTACAACTGCCTGCCCATAATCTTCCAAGAACTGCTATTGAAATCTCATATCAGGAATATCATGTGGATAGTTGAAATTAGGCAGTTATTTTGCATAGCTACATGATAATTTTAACATTTGTTTTATCATTAATAATTATTTTAGTATTTTGCTGGCTTTAGTAGGACTTGAGTGGGAGGAACATTCAATGAATATTCTGAGAAAGAAGAATGTTAAAAAAAAAAAAAAAGATAGTGTTCAACTACTAAAGAAAATGTTTGTCTGGGACAAACACTGCTAAATGCAGCATACAAATTCATGTCCAAACAAATATAATTAGACCTGTTCTTTCCATCTTTTCTCTTAAATAACAAATATAAACCAGGGATCAGAAAGCTGATAGTTGTACAGTTAAGAACCTTTGCATATACTGTGCAACGAGCCAGCCTACAAACTCACTTCTGTAGAGATGCTTTTCATATAGCTTCTAATTTCCACCATTATAGTGGCCTACCCCTTCTAATACATAAGATGCTTGAGACAAAAGGGAAGGCAGTAAAAATTAAAAGCTGTAGCTGTCTCACTGGATTTCATTGCATGTGAGCTATGGGAATCTGCAGAGCTTCATTCAACACAAACATTTGAAATTTGGAAAGTAACTCCAGTATCTCCAACATGCTACAGACTACACTAAAGACCCAGCTTGGCTCAAGGGCTGAATGAGGCAGCCTTTGGAGAGCATAGCTTTAGATGCGATAGCATGAGGAAATATGGAAATAGCAATGTACAAATGTTTCCATCATTCAGGGGAAAAAATGAAGGAAACCCGATTCTTCAGGGGGCTATAGGTCTGTTGTATATCATCACAAGTTCACTTGCATCTCAGAGAGCATTTGCACTCTCAGTATCAGAGTTCTTTGAATAGGAAATGAAAATTGTGGCCCTTAATCCATAGTCAAAGAAGAAACCAAGAAATGAGAATCAATCTGAGCAAAGTCTTGATGGTAGTTTGTGGAAAAAATAGGAATGGAAGATTATTTTGCTGGGAGAGGGGGGGTCCCTATTTAGCAAGACATGCTGCCTTCCATTTTAAATAGTATAAGTAGTTTTTGAAAATGCATCCCAATTATATAGTTCAAGATAACTGTGGAGAGATGCTGCATTTAAATGATGCATCTAGCTCAGGAGGTGTTGTCCATACTAAGCACAAAAGGATGGCATTATTAATGATTGACGTGTGAAAGGAAACGGACTTCATATCTGCATTTCTAGAATCTATTTTCCTGAGTAGAGCTGTAAGCATTCCATGTATTAAATGATAAAAGTTATAAATGTACAGAAACTACAAATATGTAGTTCTACATATGCAGCTTTTCTACATAATAGTGTTATGTGTATATAGATCCAAGGTTTTGTTGTTGTTGTTGCTTTTTCTTTTCCCCAGTAAGAAAATGAAAATGGGAGATTTTACTTGTGTTCTTAGAGCCAGCTTGTTCTACTGAGAAGACAACTTGCAGCAAGTACATAATCACTCCTTAGTCTGATGAATTTATCTTTAGAGATTCCACAAAGCTCAGCTTGCTTGCAAATGTAGACTTCCTTTTGTTGTTTCCCTGTGTTCTTGCATTGTTCTTGCATGCATCATTCCATTAGTCCACAGCTTAGTGTTCATTGAACTATCATCATTCTTTTTGTGCTTAATAATGTTTACGGAGGTTTTAACAGCATTCCTGCACACAACAATAACTGCAGCTAACAGATGAAAAACACAGCCATTTCAGTGCAAAACAATTACCTTACATATCCCTGAGAATCTGCTTGTGTTGTAAAACACAAGCTAAAATGGAAGAAACCATGCATG